>UELV01107430.1:0-47962 GCA_900490015.1 Megastigmus stigmatizans
ATATATATATATATATATATATATTACAAGTGCTAGAATAAAATTAAGAATTATTAATTAAGTTTACGCTATAAACCTTATTGAATTTAATAAATAACAATATTATTCGTTAACATTTTCTATTTGGTTCCGAACAATAGTCTGCAAATTAGAATCGAAGGAAATATCGTTGCTTGCGCTTCATTCATTAGGTAATTAAAAATTGATCTATTGATTTACTAGGTTATTATACTTCCCTTAACTTAATCAGAGTTCGAATTCATATAGGCGGAGAACTGCGAAACGCATTTCATTAAATCCAAAGTGAAGTATTACTCTCTAAATTTAAATCAGTAAACGGATTTTCATTGATTCCAATTTAAAGAGTAAGTATGTATTGTAATCAACATTTGTTTGGATGACATCTGGTAGTAAAGAATAGAAACATCAAAGCCACTAATTCTTCTAAATAATTGATTTACAATATGGAATATCCATTTAAGCGACTTCGCCTCTATGTCAGATCCTAATATAATAGCCGAACATTTTATCAGTAGAAATTTTCTTATATTTTTGAAATAAAAATGCAATATATTTTATATTTATTGAATCACTTTGTTCTAATAAACCAGCTTATAAACATAAGCATAAGCTAACAGATTAGAATGATAGTAGCTCAAAATTTTTGGCGTCGAAAATGTCGTTCAAAAATCAGAGGTTTTTGTGTATGCAATTTTTGGCGACAAAAATCTCTATGCATTGTGACTGGGATCTTATGAAACTAGAATCACATAATGTTGCATCATTACCAAGGTGCTGAGAGAGGGTTTTTCAAAAAATTAATTTCAATCTTTATATTTTTCGTTTCATGTCAAAATCGGTTAGGTAGGAATCTTTTCAACCGTAGCCCATTCGCTTAATATTAAATATGTGAAATTGTTGAACCAGCTTATGTTGCAGCACTTACAAAGTATCATTCAACTAACTTATACACTAAAACTCTTAAACAAAAAATGTAACATTTTATTCTAGATAATATTCATTCGGTTCAATCTAAAGCATATTTTGCCGTTTTCGTATATAGTCGTGATACTGCATCGTCTTTTTTTGGATAACTTCATAGATAAAGTATATGATAGAAACACAATATCCCACGCACAAAACTAAAATGGCAATATTTCGAGTATTGATCAATTTTCCTGATTCCTCACTATTAATATCATTACTTATTTTAATTTTCATGACTATCTGATCGGTGTCTTGTTTCCGAATATATTCTACGATTCCAGTCTCTGCAAGAGCATCAATTATTTTTTGCATTTTTTCAAGGTATGGTGATCCAGGTTCTACGTAGTATGTACAACCCCAACTAGAGAATGCATCCTTTCCCACCTTCATTATTGATAGGTCAGAAATATTAATTCGATAATCCCACTCGTTCATAATACAAACTATATTCTTTTTGGTTCGTAAGTATTTTATGCAATCATCCGGATTTGTATTTTCTAGCATATTTTCCTTTATCTTCTTGGCATAAGGATCACTAAGGCCATCACTAAGGCCTATCTCAAAAGATTGTGTAGTTCCAAATATCAGTAATTTAGATTCGTATATTTCTTGAGTTGAATCCAATGGCACAACGTTATAAGTGAATTTGAAACCTACGACATCTAAATAAAATTCGGTGGTATACATCATTGCTATGGCAGCGAAGCCCAAAAAGAATATTTTCTGATTCATATTGTATGGAGGATTTTCAGCTGGCAGTCCTAATAATTGCTCCACTACGTTAATAACATCCCAGTAATTACCATCGAACTTCAGGAATTTTTTGAAAAAAACTAAGGCACTTATTATAATGATCACTACAAAAGCGTAAGCTATAGCATAATAAGGGACCTGTAATTTTACGTGTCTTATAATCGGAACAATAGTTATGTATTTTAAGATATCAGCATACATTTTTATTCCATCGAAACTTACTAGCTTTGAAACAGTTCTTGTGGTTAAAAAATTTACTTGGCTATTGTTTAACTGGACTCTCCTTAAATGTATTGAATCTACGAAACTAACCGATAAATTAATCTTTTCTAATGCCATAAATATTATGTAGAGAAAATTGTTCCTTGTACTTTGAATGATACGTCCGTCCTTCAATTCGACGCGTTTATTTCTAGGTACATATAATGTATAATTATGACCATTTAATAATTTGTCTGGAAAAATTTTTATATTCTTAACGGTTTCGTTAATATGCATATTTTTAAACGGATTGAAATAACGGAGTGCAATACATTTTTTTCTCATATTCACATCGATTAAAGATAAATCTAAATAATTTAGTTTCCAAGCGTTTTCTGCTATCGTTTGAAAGCGTTTTGTGGGTTCATTGGTGTGAAAATGGACTACCAGGCACTTTGCTCGAGGATGATACCAATTTTTCTGCATTAATTCTATCAAAATCTGGTACAGTAACTCTTCTTTCTCGTTTTCGTGAAATAAAAACAAGTAAGTTACTACACTTCTTTGTAGATAACTTACATCCAAAACCACTTCTGTATCTTTCATAATGATGATAGCTGGATTCTGACAAGTTAGTTTTTTAATTATGCCATTGTACATAGATACGACTTTCGAATAATCTAGTACATAAATAGACAGAAGATGAGTAGAATTAAAATTGTTAGCGATGTTTTGAAATGATGAATCCAGCCAGTCGTGGACTTCAACTTCTAAATCTGAAGTTTGTCTTTCAGCGTGTGTTTTATGAAAATTCGTAAACAACAAGATGAAAATCATAAGCTTCATATTTTAAAAATGTTAAAAGCCTTCCGAGCAGCTAAAGTTACACTACACAACATACGTTCTTGGTGGCAGAAGCTACACAATTCAATTAATGTTGAACAATATACATTAACTACTTTTTCAACGAGCTCCATTCATTAGAAATGCATACGTTGACCTTGGGATACCATCACGCTATGAAATTTACCATGTTACATGTTCCAACACTTTTTCTAGATATACAAATGTTATATCCGAATTATTGTAAAAAGCTTACTACAAAACTATAAAAATCGCATATTAATTGTAGCATAAAACAAATATCTAATATATAATTTACAGAAGACTGTGGGTTAAAGCGATTAAAAAAAAAGTTAAATAATTTACAGAGATTTTCATCTTTGAAAATTTCGTTTATCACTTACAGAGATTTTTGTTCTCGAAATTTTTGAAGACAAAAATCTTTTGGAATCCTAGATGAAATTTCGTGAAACTGGAAACATTATAATGTTTACATTATTACTGACGTGAACACAGAAACTTTTTTCAATAAATTAAACTCTATCTTTATATTCCGTCAAATGCAAAAACCGGTAAGGTAGGAATCATTCCGGCTAATTTCACATCTCTTAATAATAAATAAATTCTGATTAAAATTTCTTCAATTAGTCCGATAATTTATTGCAAATCAAATTTTTTTTAATGTTTATATATGTATGTACATGTACCCGAATATCAAGTGTGCGCGGAGGACAAAAATGGGAAAAATTGAATTTTTCAAAATATTGGATAAATATTTTAATTAAATTCTTTATATCAAAATAATTGACTAATTTTCGACATTCCACCCTTAAAATTAGTATTCAGCAGGTTTAACTGTGTCAAAAAACTTTGGTCGAGCCGTGCAGGATATCCGCCTGCTTACATGATTATGTACTGTATATGTGTGTGTATATATATATATATACATTTTTTTTCGTATTCTTTGGTCAATTCTAAGTAAAAAAGGTCATTATTAGTTTTTTCATACGCCTAATAATTTCCGAGATAAAAATTGTCAAAATTTCAAAAAACGCGATTTTTCTTAATGCAGCTACTGACCACCTGTAGACCAAAAGAGTTATTTATACGTATCAAAGCTTAAAATATTGATTGAACCATATAATCATAATGCAAATTGGTTTTGAAAAGGTTTGGTAAGTTTTTATTTAGTTTTCGAACCTTTTCTCTAGTCACTTTTTAGCAAGCGTATAGGCGTAGCGACGCATGTATTTTAAATCTTCTATAATTGCTCAGTCATAGAAATAGCAGTTTCATTTTTTTTAAATGAAGATTCAGAAAAATATACATTCCATTTTTATTACTTTCTTTTACTATCGAATTAAACTGCAACTCACATCTATATAATATTATATAATTCTTGAACAGCATTTAAAATATTGATATACAAAGCAATAAAGTTTGTTCAGTATATGTCATATATTTTGCAACTCAATAACTTTTTAAATATAACTATTCCCGCTTTCTCAGCGAAAAAAAGCGAAGAATAAAAACAGTTATGAAATCAAGGTTATAGATAAAGGCTTAATAAAATTACTGTTAAATTTTTGAGGCTTCATGTATAGTTATTTTATTATCGCGATATTAAATTAACTGACATTGAAATCTTTTTTTTTAAATTTGCAGTGATAGAAAAATTAATATACAATATATAGCAACTTGAAAAATGTTCATTCATGGGTTTGTCAAAGAGTTAGAAGATATTTTTATTTTAAAAAGTTAATTTACGAGAAGGTTAAGCACGGTGAATGTATATCTATATATATCGACCCTGTTTATCAATTCCAGCAAATCCCGTGCTTGATTTCCTACGTGCCGATAGAACCTCCTTAACACTAGTATAACCGTAACAATAAATTAAAATTAAATTTAATATAATTATATTGACAAAAAATAGCAAGGAAAGGAGTATTTGATCAGCCATTTAAATCATAAGAGCGTATACAATCTGCTTTCGTTCTACCTAATGAATTGTGAGTGTACACGCATTCAAGCTGTGCATACAATTATTATCTGCATTTTTATATACCACCTAATCTGAAATCCTCCAAATGTTTATTATGCTTAAGCAAAATTTTTTATCAGGTATATATGCATTGATTTATTATATTGGATGAGCAAAATTATTATTTTAACTGCCATCTTTATAAACTGGTTTACAAAACCAGTAATGCAGGGCTATTAAAGTTCGCGATACGTCTGCGAAGAATAAGAGCATTAAATTGTTGCGTTCAATCTGTGGATGTACTGTGATACAATGTATACAATCAGAAATTTGTAGTTAGCCTTTACCAAGCCTATTATATTACATGATGTTAAATATAATTATTAAATAAAACTTCACTGCCTCAAGAATATACTTTTATACCACTCTAACCTAAAAATTGCAACTTTGACATGATTTTTAAAGCAATAAAGTTTGCTCTCATGGTATAAAATATTGTTCGACTAATATTGGTGTGTAAGTTGATTTTTAGCGCATAAGACGTTTTTCGCCCAAGCGAAGCAAGTACAATAAAAAAAAAACAAGTTTCCCACCCGTGTCGAAAAGTACTATTATTTAATCATGAATCATTTAAAAATAGACTAGAATCCTTAAAACAATAAATACATTGATATACATTGAATTGTATAAATCATGTAAATTACAGCAAAATATGTCAAAATTTCATTTCCCAAACTAACTCTGTCTACAATAAATGATTCCGATTGTTTGTACATATTTCTAGTCATCACCGTACCAAATATAGTTTTTTATTGTACGATCATGTTTAATGTTCGGTAAGATTTTGTAATAATTAAATAATTAAAAAATTTAAATAGTAATGTATAATATTTCTGGGATTGATAACAACTTAGTTTATTTTCTTACATACGTAAACGACTGTAAAAAAGTTATATAGTATTATATAATGTAATAAGTTATATAAATAGCTAGTGTACTTTTCCACGTCAACCGACTAACAATAATACTATACTACTGTGCTCATCAGAGGTCTGGAACTAATCAATGAACCCTCGTGCTGTATAACCATAGCTTTGAGTACAAAAGAGTCATTAAAAGCAGCAAAATTAATATAATATATTTATTGTATTTAAAAAAACCCACTGCCATTAGATTGGTACTTAACTATCTCAAATTTTTTCTTTTTTTGCTGTCAAAATTAAGAGAAAACAAAAATTTTGAACCAAGTTACATCAAAATTGGTAAGCTTTCCATTGCCTTGCTATAAAAGTTTAAAGCCAACCGTTATTCTCATGTTTTGATAAAATGGACCTTAACTTGGGCGCTTGGACCCGTTTGACAAAACCCCGAGATACATATCTCATATTTTTCATTAAAGAATGTATCTGCAAAGTTTCATCAAAATCTGTTTCCGGGGCCCTTAGGTTTCCTTTGAGAGTGCGCAGAGCTCGACTTTTCGTTTGTTTTCTTCGGGCAAAGTACTTCGTCCTCTACTCCTGCTGAGAATGTCCAAAATACGTGCTTTACGCGAAAATTAGTACGAAAAGTCGTGCTTTGTTCACTCGATTGAAACATGGAATCTTATATGCAACTAGTGAGCAAAGGTGACAAGCTCACGAATTGAGATAATCTGAGTGCACGTATTGTGTACAATAATCACAATCAATTACCACACTCCGTACGTAAAAAGTATTTGTTAACAAATACAGTTACCTCTCACTTTCAGTAGTCAAAGAAACAATTAGTTTAATATCGAGATTAAAGGCTCTATTAAAAAAGAAACAGTTTCTTCACAAAGAATTCAAGCAATAATATCCATTACTTTAACGAGTATCATCATTTTTCATCCAATTAAAAAATACAAGTCGTATCTTTCATTTAAAGGAACCGCCGAATAAATTTCCCTGGCAGAGCAACCGACCAGGTCAACGCAACCGAGAAATTTTTGCAATTCTCGATTATCGTAGTTTTGGTTGGTGTGATTAATGGAGCCCTAGTAGCCAATGAACCAGCTTATGCGGTGTACGAAGATCGGGGGTACATTTATAGCTTGAGTTTGAAGAATGATTCCAATAAGGAGAGCAAAGCCTTTGTTCCGTTTCCAGCAGAATTTGTTACACTAGATGAACATGATCCTGGATTCGATTACGATACAGTCAAAGGGTATGTACAGGTTCCCTGTTTTTACTTTACTTTTACTTTTTAATTTCAACGCGGCGCGCGCGAATGCAAATCTTACGGTATACTTATAAATATTTTTTCTTTTTATTTACATACTTTTACAATTATCTTAAATGCTAACATACGTATTATAAATAGCTCACCATACTATAAAGTTATACACATATACTATATATACACCTTTATCATACTATAAAGTTGACGATTGATAAGAGAGAGAGAAATTTATTTCGAACGTTTTTAGGCCAGTCGAATTAAATTTAAAAAAAAACCTTTTTCGAGGAATTTTAAGTGATGCACGGGTTAAAGTCGTGAGCAAAATTTGCTCAAACCGTAGGTAATTTTTGCCTAAAATCTTGAGCACAGGGGGTTGAGCAAAATTTACTCAATAGCTTGAGCAATATTTGCCCAGCACCTTAAATACATTTTGCTTGTCCGGTTGAGCAAGCCTAGTTATATAATTTATGCTTAGTGTGCCAAGGAAAAATTACTTAATACTTAAAGCCAAGTTATTTACAATATTTCGTTAGTTATAATAAATAAATACAGTGTCTCGTGTAATATAAAAATCTTTTTTGTCGAAAAATTTATTCGAGGATTTTCGATATCTCCGATAAAGAATCAGATAGTTGTTAATCGATTTGACATTGCAAAATTATTGTTAATGCAAAATTAATAAACAAATTCACTTTCTCATGTAATATGAAGAGATTTTTGGCCAAAAAAATTACTCGGGGGTTTTTTATTTCTCTAATTGAGAATCTGAAAATAGTTAATCAATTTGACAATGCTAAAATATGTTATTGCAAAATTAATAAACATATTCAGTTTCTCATGAAATTTGAAGACATTTTTAACCGACAAAATTACTTCAAAAATAGACCAACCAATATGGCTGCTCGTTCGCCAACGACGTTGACCAAAACTTACTGCAGTGTTTGACCAACTATTTGTCAACGGTTGCTCGATTAGTGATCCTAAAGTTTTTAATTTTATTTTCAAATTAGAAATTTAATCTTTAAATGAATTTCACTGAATTTATGGTTTACATTAAATAAAAAATCATTCTCTAACGATAAACTCACTTTTCAAAACCGTATTTATTGAGGTTATAATTCCTTTTTCGCTTATATCTCAAAAACTTCTCTAGCCAAAACGAAAAATTTTTTTGGCAGTCCTAGAAGAAATGGATTTTTCGATATTTATGAGTAAACTTCTTAAGAATCGCATTTTTGAGGTTAGAATGCAAGTTTACATTTATTTCTGAACGGTTGAAGCTAGAGCAACAAACAAAAATTTTGCGTTTCTGAAAGAAGAATTGATTTTTCGTTATAAAATGATAAACTAGCTTTTTTTAAATTATTTTTTGAGATTAAAATTCCGTTCCGTTTATATCTTGAGAACCACTTTAGAAAAAAAGGTCCAATCTTTTTGTCATTCATAGGTGGAATCGACTTTTTCGAAATTTATCAGTAAACTTATTGAGTAAATTGTAACTTAAAAGAATCGCATTTTTTGAAATTAGAATTGGATTTTCGCTTTTATTTTGGAATCGGTGGAAGCTAGTGCAAAACGAACAAAATTTTTTCGTTTCTGAAAAGATGAATTGACTTTTTGTTATCTACCGTTAGGTATATTTTTTATGGGATAAAGGTGAGATAAAGGTGAAAAAGAAATTCATACCTCAAAAGAATAGTTTTAAAAAATATAGCTGCCGAAAGATAACGAAATGCCAATTCATCTTTTCAGAAACGTGAAAATTTCATCCGTTTTGCATTAGCTTCAACTAATTTCGAAATAAAAGTTTAAAACCTACAACGGATTTCTAAATAAAACCGAAATAGTCAAATCGAAACTACGATATTTAAGAAGTTTACTCAAAAATATCAAAAATTCGATTCCTCCTAGAAACGCCAAAAAATTTTTCGATAATGGAAAGTCAATACTCCTTTCAGAATCGCAAAATGTTTGTGTCCGTTGACAGCAGATTGCAAAATAAATACAAAAAACTAATTGTAACCTCAAACAATGCGTTTCTTTAGGAATTTATTCATAAATATCGAGGAATCGATTCCTCCTTGAAATGCAAAAAAAAATTCCGTTTTTACTAGAAGTGTTTTCGAGATATATGCGAAAATGAATTCTAACCTCAAAAAGTACAGTTTTAAAAATTAAGTTTACATATTTGGTATATCAATTTAGAAAATAAAGTAAGTAATTTTGCATATATAATGACTTTTTATTTGATCGCACAATATATTATAATACTTTATGTAGTTTGATTAACTAGTAAGTTAGTGTTTTTGACTTTCAAAAATTTCAGCATTCGTTGACCAATGAAAGTTTGAAAAGCGTTCCAAAATAAGGGGGTTCGTTGGCGAAGGGTTGGTAAAACCGTTGGCCAACCTTAGTAAAATTGGCCAACGGTTCACGAATCATTGACGAATGTTTATATCAGACAACGCCAGTTATTTTGAAAAACTAACGTCTCTAATTAAACTTACAATAGAAAAAAGCTAAAAAACTAAGTATTAAAACATTGCTCGCCATAAAAAAAAAGAAAATCGATGCATCTTAAAAACCGGTGTTATTTTTCAGCCCTATACCACAAAAAAAAACAATGAAAATGAATTATGAAATTGGAAAATCGGTTCATCTGTCCTTAAGATACAGAATGATGCATCCATACACACGCACTTGAAAACACTTACTTTAAAGTATATACAGGTGTTAAAAAAGATCGAAATCCCTAAATAACTCCTAAAGTATACATGATTAGCTGAGAGTGGCTTGTGAAAATCTGAAAAGCCTCACACTCTGCTGCTCCTTTATATACCTTGCATAAAGGGTATATAAAGGAGCATCAATGATGATCGATAAATTCTATTCATTATTTTTAACAAAGCATTAAATGAACGATAGATTCAAAACTTATTAATCAAATGTATAGTAAAAGTATATAACTAAAAATATATTTTTTATTGGCAAATTTTTTTAAATAAATCTATTTAATCAATCCATATTTTTTTCAATTATATACAAAAATATAAAAAACTTTGATTATAACATAAACTCAAATTTTTAAACAAATTTTATTCACCAAATATTGAAAAATTATATTATAATTCAATAAATTATATTTTAAAAATATTTGAAAATACATTTGAATATTTTAATATTCATTTAAAAGCATTAAATTACCTAAAATTTGACATTATTTTTTTAAACTTTTCTTCGTTCGCTTGTTATTGTTAAAAATGTCATTTTTTGAAAATATGGTTATAACTTTAGAATTTCTTTCTTCTGGAATTCAGAAAACTCCATATAGTTTAGTCTATCACTAAAATTGAAATATAGTTTCGCTTCCACCGCCCCTATTCTCCTATTCAATAGGTAATCGTAAAATGTGCCAATCAGGTCATATGTCAAAGTACAGAAATGTACCTGATCAGTCTGGAGGCGTTAGATCCGGTGCAGGTCCTTTTATTGGTGCGACCATTGAACAACATACAATGTTTATATTATTGTTAAAAGTGGATATTAATTTTCTGTAATACAAGAAATACGCATTAGGCCCCTATTCCACGCTGCCTTCTTTGATACTAAGCACCAGCTTGCTTTTTGCCAATATTGAATGTTAATGTAAATAATGAAATTGAAAATATGAAATGTTACCTTTTCAATAAACAAGACACGTTTTTGAATATTATTCACGTCGAATTATAACTCTGTGTTTATTCAGAATATTACCTTTCCAAGTTTCATCCATCAAGTCTATAAAATGTAATTAATATACGAATCTTCAATAAAAGTTGAAATATACCTGCCAGTGCACCTCGAGTTTTTTGCGAATTCGTTGTTATTGAAGATTCGTATATTAATTACACTTTATAGATTTGATAGATGAAACTTGATGGAGTATACTCACTTCGATTTTTTCCATTTACTTTACGTATTATTATTATTATTATTTTAATAATAAATTAAGTTAATATTGCCAAAAATGTTTAATGTTAAAACAAAAAACTTCCGTATTAAGTTGAAAAATTCATGAAATCTGATAAAAATAGCGAAGTGGGGTTACTAAGCGATGCATTTTGGATACCCCCTATTTTTGCTCTCAAGAAATAGAGTTGCCTTTAGTTTGTGCACGTTGCAGTGCATTGACATGTTTGAAGGCAAAAAATGATGTAAGCAGAAGTTATAATAAACTGGTATAATCAATAGAAATGAAATTAAGATAATTATTATATTTGTTGAATCCTTGCTTGCTAGCTAAGAATAAGTTTTATAGTCCTTTCACATGAATCGTAGCTCTTAATTAAGTAGAAATTGGATCATTTACTTTATTGGAAAGCTATGGCCTACATGTGTACTAAAAAGTAAAAAAATCAGAGGCCAAAAAAAACACTTTTTTGCTTATATCTTAGGAGATCGGAGATAAAATCAAAAGGATACGTTTTTTTTTTCTGTGAAAAAGACCTACAAGGATTGACTTGTAAAATTTAAATCGGTATATAAACTTTTGCGCAAAAGCAAAACACTTCAACAAACCGTATAAAATCGACCTTTTATGATTTTTCAATAATTGTTTGAAAATTTGAGTAAACGACTTAAAATTCACCTGAAGTATGTCTGACATAGGTGTAAAAATGTGTGTCAAAACTCAGTTCTTTAACTTCATTAGTTTTCGAAAAAATGAATTTGTTTATAAATATTGATCTTAATGTTTTACTAATAAATAAGAATTTGGGTAGATAAATAGATCTGCAGCACGAAAATATTGTACACACCTTCTTGAGGCTTCAAATTTTCACGTATGCTTTGGGGCTAATTTTTTTTTTTTTTGCATATAAGTTGCAAAATTATGAAGTGCCGGCGCGCCGGTGCAATTGTTAATCGACGAAGTTCTCTGTCTGATCTTCTGTCCGACACTGAACTACTGGACTAAATTAAACGTTTTTTTTTTAAATTGGGATACCTTGAAAAGTACTACTACTCGATTATCAGATTAGAATTAGCAAATTCTTTTATTTGAGCCCTGAAAAAAGCAGTATTTTCTTTTTCATTTAATTATTTTTGAGTATTATTTGTACAAAACAATAACTTACATTATTGTTTTGTACGCTTGCTGCACACATTCATACATATAATTATGATCTTTTAAAACTTTTTTTCCATGAAACTTCTTTTTTTTTTTATATTTTAATCGACGTACTTACAGAAAAACATGGGTTTTAGTGATTTTAACTTTATTTCTTAAATATTTAATTAATTTTCGACTAATATTTTATTATTATGTAATTGAAATACTGCTATAATATCGGTATAATAAATCTTAGTCATAATTTTTATATAATACAATTACAATTTTATTAATACAAATTTCTGTTTTTTTTTTAATTTTCGAAATAAATATTTCGATATGTAATTATTTTATTTCTTGATAATAAAATATATTTTAAAATCTATTAAAAAATAAACCATATTTCCTAAAATAAAATAACTTCCATAAAATAAAACCTTATTTATTAAAATACCATTTAGGTCAATATTTATAAACAATAATGCCATTTTTCGATAGCTAATGAAGTTACAGAACTGAGTTTTGGCACATACTTTTACTCTTATGTCAGATTACTCAATTTTTCAAACAGTTATTGAAAAATCAAAACAGGTCGATTTTAGACGGTATTTGCGTTTTGCGCAAAAGTTTATATACCGATTTAAATTCTACAAGTCAACCCTTGTAGGTCCTTTTCACAGAAAACAAAGTATCCTTTTGATTTTCTCTCCGATCTTCTAAGATATAAGCAAAAAAATGTTTTTTTGGCTTCGCGAATTTTTACTGGAAAATGCACACCTCTGATTTGTCTACTTTTTAGTATATATCACTTAAAATTCGATCCTGTGAATACCTATATCTTTTTTCTGAAGGATTAATTTTTCCCCCGTCAACCTCTAATTCGACTGGACTATTTAGTCATATTAAAAATACTATTTTTAGCATTTTATTTTTACAATCTAAATTCTTTTTTAAAAATAATGCACATATAAATTTTCTTGTTCAATGAAACGCTTTTTTCGAATCCTAACCATGCCTCGATAAATGCCAAACAAACATGCTTAAAAAGACTACTTTTGTCGACTGAACTATACTATAAACTGATAAAAATATATTTATCAGCTTGTACAAAACTTCAGTAAAACTGGTTACACTAAGGCCGAAACACAAATATACTTGGGATGGTATTCTAAAATATGTTTATCACAAAAAATGAGAATTAATAGCATTCCATTCTGTGTTTTAGGATGTTATATTTCAGTGGCGCTCATTCTATTATGCAAGCTGACGTAACAACCGGAATATCACGTACCTTACTTAACCTTGGAGGTAAGCATCGATTAAAAGTTAAGAAAATATTTCTCATCCATATTAACGCAAACATTTTTGATCCAGATAAACGTCACTGCGAACCTCTAGCGGTGGACTGGATCGCTCAGAATCTATATTTTGTTGAAATAGAGACACTGGACTCAGGGTTTCAGACGTTTCAGTATACCCTTAAAGTAATGAAACTAAGCGATAGATCGAAAACTGTAAAATCGCTACGACGAACCGGTAAAATAGGATCCTTAATTGTTCATCCAAAACGTGGCCAAATCTTCATTTCCAGCAAAGACGAGAGAGATTGGAATGTTATTAGATTCAACATGGATTTGACAAATGCAACATTATTAAATAACTTAGCATCAGTGCAATATTTAACGATTGATTACAATTACGATAAGATGTATTATTTTAAGGAAAATGATGACAAAATCTATCGCACTGATATCAGTGGACAAAACATAAAAATCATTGTACAAATGAACGATGATATCTACAGTTTGAACAGCATAATGGTATACAACAGTTGGATTTATCTTAAGGTAAATATTAACTATGTAAAATCTAACATAATTATACAAACAAACAAAAAATTACCTCATGATACAAGAAAACTTCAATTTACCGTACTAAACAAAGTTATCACACGAAAATAGTAGCTTATGATACTCCGTGCAAAGATCTCGATTTATCGCACGCGAGAAAAAAACGCATGCGCGTTAAACCGTTTATCATACGTTGTGACATAAAACACACACTGTTCGATACATAAGCGAGAAATAAATTTCACCCTCGTGTAACCTTTTCACCTTACGTAACGGTAAATATCATTTATTTACGTGCAAACGTTCAGACGAGGATAAAATCACTTTATCGTACTAAAACAAAATGTTCTATTTTGATACAAGGACATAAAGTAAACTTTTTTGTATTTGCAAAATAATACTATACTCGAGTTCGACTCGAACTATATTTTATGCAATCAGCACTTATAGGATAAGTGCATAAAATAACAGTTACCGCGTCTAAAGTGCTAATTTCGCCCCGAGAGCGTTTCAGCATGATTGCGAAAAAGTAGTACTTATACACACGGAAAATGTTATACTTTACACACAACACGTTTGACGCCCGCTTTGGAAAAGAGACGGAAATCCAGTATTTTGAGTCAGGAAAACAGGCACCAAAAGTCGAGTTTCGCTATATTACATAAATAACATTACATAAATTTATTCCAATTAAATTATCTTTGTATCATCGCTTATAATATAGATGTATAATAAAATGAATCTTCTTTTATATTAATTTCAATCGAAGAATAATAGAAATATTTGGAAATATAATATGGAAAGCGGACCTATAAGTGAAGTAACTCGCAAGGATGACAATAGAAATATGCGATCACAACTTAAGCTTCATAGCGAAAGTGTTTTTGAAATAGACAGAAAACATCCTTGCGATTAAAAAAATAGTCAATGTAAAAACTTCTGTTTCGTTAGATCCAAAGAAGATGAACCATATAAGTTAGAAAGGATTTGCGATGATGGTAAATAAATTTATAAACTATTAAGAACAAATACTATGAAAAATGGAGTTAAATTTGTTCAAAATATAGATCAATGGAAACATACTATGTTAATTCTAATTTCTGAAACTCAGAAATCTCTATGAGCACGAATTTAAAAAATGGACAGAATTCGTAGTACCTACAACAAAATCTGATTTCTCGTTACCCAGTATCCTATTTTCCATAATATTGCTACATTATTTATTATTAAGTCACATCAGATATTAACACACACCAGTCACATCAGGTATTAATATTTTCAACAGGTACTCCACGATTGTTTTATATGATAAAGGGAGAAGGACTATGGGAATGGGATAGGACTAATTTCGATGAACCCAACCAACAACAACCGCCGCTTATAAAGGATGCAGTAGCTCAAGACTATTACTATGACAAAAATCTCTTCTTCTGGGCCACGTCCAAAGGCGAAATATACTCCAGAAACTTAAATCAGAAAAAAAATGAAATTAAACAGCTTTACAGCAATAGCAATTGGTATCCATCGACGATTGCTGTGGATTACGTTAACGATCGACTCTACGTTAATGACAATAAAACGCACTCACTGTTCTTTATGAATTTAGATGGTAGTGCAGTAACACCATTGTTTCGGAGCTTCAGTTATTTTTATGAGGAGCATGAAAATCCAGATTATATGGATATTGATCCGGAAGAGGGATATATATTTATGCTCGGTTACAAGGTAAGTAACTTATTATAATGATTGATTTTCTATCAAGTCACATAGCTATTTAGCCACTTTTTAAAAAAATCATTAAGATCTAAGGATTGGTAGATATAGCTCAAGAAAAATTTTGTACTTTACCCGATTATAAAACAAGTGATACTGTTGAGGCTAAACTATATTATTAATATTATTGGTAAACAACATTCATTCGAACCAATGAATTCCTAATATTTTTTCTTTCAGTTATTCCGTATTAACTTAAATGGTTCGGAAATGAAACTTATTCATCCGAAACAAGGAAACAAATATTATGACTTGATAGATATGCTAGTTGATCGGTATAACAAACAAATAATATTAGCCACCGCTGACAAGAAACTTATCAGTGTAGATTATAATGGAAACGTATTGAGTACATTTTTGCAATTTGATTACGATTCTACAAGTTTGGCCATGACACCAAATCAATTCTACTGGACAAATAGTACCGTACGTATTGGTTTTTAAAATAGAAAGCTTTGTATTGATGAAAATTTTCAAATTGTATTTTTTTTATGGGTGTCAACATAATTTTGGTCCTTGAGTCTGAAAATAAGTGTTTCAAAAATGTCAGTTTGTGTGGATGTATGTGTGTCTTTTTTTATGCAGGACTCGTATAAGGTTTTTATAAGTCATAATGATTTCTCTAGGTAGACTTCACGATATAAAAAACTTTTACATCGTTTTAGTATATTAGTATAATAATCGTTAGACTAAATAAATTTACATATCATTAAATAATACTTTGTATTTTTTGAAATATCAGGGCTCAGACAATGCTACAGATTATTGAACAATCGTCTATGGTTGCCGACACAACGGGACTGCATGCGATGAGAAATCAATCTATAAACTGTTTGAAAAACCAGGTATTTTACACTTAAAAATTATTGATCCAAACGGTCAAGTTATTGGAAAAATTGAACAAGCATGCAAGAGGATCAACAATTGTCAAGACATTTGCGTGTATTCACCAAAAGGCCGAGTCAATGAAAATTCGTACAGTACTTGCACATGCAGACTCGGTTTCAAGCTGAACTCAGACAACACATGCTCAAAAATCACCGGATTCGTTGTATATGAAAATGATAATTTTATAGGTAGTATTGATCTTTCGGCGAATGAAGGCCCGAAATTGTCGAAATATCAAGTTTTCCATGCGTTCGAGATCAAGCCCCATTATGCATTTGATGTACAACCTGGATTTGACTACGATTTTATAGCGAGGTAGAAAATATTCTTCTTTTTTAATATTATTATTAAGCCGCAAATGATTAATACCGCTCTATAAGTCTGCTACTCGCAAGGAGATGATCAGCGATGTGGATACCGATTTTTCCTGAAACTTTCAGGAATTATATTTATTGTGCAAAATAATGGAACCCGCATATCGGCGTTTTATTGCATAGGTCATGGAAATCAAGATGTTCAACCCTCTTTATGCTCATAATGTATAATAGATTCTTGTGTGCATCATGCACTAATGCATAAAATCAATATAGATCGGCGAATATCTTCAAAACTATGGCCCATCCAGAGAAACACTAAGACACAGGTCTCATTATTTTGAACAAAAAGTAATTCCTGAGAGTTTCAAGAAAATCTACGACCCGTACTTTAATATAGCTAACTTTAAAATAGTACAGAAGAATTTATTGAATGCGGTTTGTAAATCTTTCTCTTTACGTTGTAGTGATATCTTTTACGGCAGTGCATCCAAGATCGTAAAAGTGCATACAAAGAACGGTACACCATCAACAGTACTTGAGAATGCATCAAGCTATTATGGTCCTTTAAAACTGAACTTGATAAACTATTCACTGTATTACACGGAGACCACGGATATAAATTCAATCGATCCACAATTTAGCCTGAAGGTTTTGTTTTTGCATTCGGGTAAAATAAACGAAATTACTAAAGTAGGCAAGCCATTGGATATAGAAGTTCATATTCGGAGAAGAATAATATACGTGGTGGTGTACAACAAGTTGAAAGGCATAAATGAAACTATTAGAATGAATTTTGATGGCACGAATGCCAAAAGTTTTTCGGAGATGAATGGAAGTAATATATTAGCCATTAACTACTCACAAGAAGAAGATGAAAAAATCTATGGTGTAGACCCAAAAAGGGGTATTATGGCTTGGGATTTGAATGGTGATTTATTTTTCCTTAGCAACCAAATATTATTTGTTCCAAAGTATTAATTTACGATTTATTTATTAATTTAATATCTTTATTTTATTAGGCAATGAAATTTGGCGAATTCGAAAACTTCCAATAGATGATATAAATGATCTTTTCATTGAAAATGGATTTATTTATGTAAAAAATAGTCATGAAATACGAAGTATGAATCGATATAATAGCTCTGATAAGTGGATCTTGATTCATTCTAATCCGTATAATAATAATATGCGCTTACCTATGAAGATCGATATAATAGGTGGTAGATATTCTAATTTAAATTCTAGAACATTTAGCTCTGAAAAATTCTCTTAAGTTAGTAAATAGGATATTTTGAGTGTAATATTATGTATATTATTTATTTTAATTACTTGACTTTATACACATGAAAAATTTGTGATTGACTTGATATTTATAAATTTTATGTGCATTGAAATTATATGTATGTAAATTGTGTATTCTTATTTTCAATATATGCTGAAATAGCTTACGGCGACAATTATTTGTATGGTGGTACAATTAATTCCTATAACCTACATAATAACAATATCGAGTTTTATTAGCAAGAGGGACCCACTATCTCAAAGAAAATGATTTTTCTGAAATTTTGTGACTTAGCTTCTGGTTCCTAGAAATAAAGATTAGCGGCTACTTTTCCGACCAATGGTTTCTATGATCGACAATTGAAGTAAATCTATTAAATTGTAATTTTTTATAAATATCAAACTCAATGCATTTATCTATAGGATTACCAGATATTGACCTAGAAGAAGGGGAAAAACGCTTGCACCTTTTTTCGATACCATCATGAGTCTCGATATTAAGTACTTTGGACAGCAAATGAACGTGAAACCCGTAGGTTGATCAAGTTATCAGGAAACTAAATAAAGTCTTGTGTCAGAGGTTTATTTAGAGGGATGAGCACATCCACTCCCTGTAAAAAGCAATTGAGTTAGCTGCGAGTTCACGGTTGACGGATGCATTTTGTCGCACTTATCATATATAAAATCCTTCGACACGAATTTACCGTCATTTTCCATAAACTCTCAGTACCAAGAGTGTGGACAGAAACTGGTATCCGATTTTTCTAGATCCAATGTGCACGCTTTTGGAACTTATTCCCTGACAATTTGTACAACTTTCCAATTAAAGTTCATAATAAACAAAAATCCTGCGGATACATGAGGAACGAATCAAATCAGTTATTCCAATTACAATGTAATTTTTTGTTTCGAATTTTTTTTTTTTTAATCTTTCTTTGATTTTATAAAAAACTGAGAAAAAAAATCTGAATCAATAAATAAATAAAAAAATTCCGAAAACAGCAGTGAATGAACGTATATAAACTATTTCATCTCTCAAGTTCATAAGTATACGATACATGAAATATTGATGGAGTTATTTATACTTTAATAAAAATAAACGATGAATGAAATAGAGAAGATTCATCACACAAGATCACAGTTCATCCGAAAATATAGTACTAAGTATATGTAAAACGACAGTAATAAATCGCTTCGCTCGCTCGGGCTGTGATTACTCGCGGGAATAATCTTCGACTTACATAATGTAGTATATTGAAAATGCATGTTAATTATTAAGCAATTTTAAACAAAATTCTACTTTTAGCTGAAAATAGTTTGTAAAATGAAATATATATATATATTGAAAGAAACTGAAAAGAAAATCCAAGATCGAAATTATTATTTTAGAAATAACTTCGTATTTGTCTAAAACGTATTAGTTTAATTTTTACTGCATGTATATTTCAAAACCATTTGGATATTCACGTTTTTAGTGAACTTCAAATAATTGTAATACTTTTCTCCGTTCGAAATGTTATAATATATCAATGGAAAATTATCTAAAAAGTTTCGAAAATATAGGTAGTATAAAATTCGCGTAGTGCGGCATGGAGATATGGCTAGTATTTTAAAATCTCCAACAAAAATAAATAAACAATAAAATAAATATAACTTTATAAGCCCATACAAAGCTAATACAAACCCTAAATACCTGTTGACTGTTACGTCTGTTTTAAAACTTCCCAGTAGGTAAGATAAATAGTATATTACGCCCCTATAGGGAGAAAAGAACTTGGACAACCCAGAACTCGGGTAAATTGATGGCAAACACGAGGTCTGAGCAGGCCAATTTTCCTACCGAATAGCGTATACTATTATTTTTGCCTAGCGAGAGCGAAAATACAACATTTCCGAACAGGCGCCGGGAGAGAAAGAGTGGTACTTTCGGCCTGCTATGCAAAATAAAATTATGATAGGTTCGATGTCTAAAATCCTATAGCCGATTTCCCCATACCTATACCTATATGAACATCGATAGTCATTTTGCTTGCACTTGTGTCATTCAATACAAAATAACCTCCGACTCAAAGAAATATGAACTTTGCACAACGAAAAGAGAAGCGAAATTAAATCTCTCGACCTTTCGTTCTATAAGATGTTGGAGCTCTTCGCGCCAGTGAAAGATCTGCTACGCGAGGAAACCGTACACATCGATAATATCGTCTTCAGACTACACTCGCGACTCACGGCTCTGCTTCTCAGTCTCTGTGCGATCCTCGTCAGTGCCAAGCAATTCGTCGGCGAACCAATTTCCTGCATAACTCACGGATCTCTCGGTATTGTAAAAAAGCCTTTAATGTAATTGAAATTAGAAATTATGCTCTTGTGAAGTATACGCGAAAAACACAAACCCGATTAACATGGGCAGTATATACCCGTACACATGTATTACAAGTAGATGATTTCCGAGTATAGTCAGACACGTTATAAGTATAGATATATATCTTCTGTGCAGCATTGCATACGGGGAGTTATCTTGATTTTTTCGTATTAAAACAGCCGCTTCGTTTTGCAAAATATTCCTTTGTAAATGCAGTATATTAAGGCTCCTCGTTAGAATATATTCGTATGTTACACCATGTACCCATATTTTGAATGAAAATATTAAATATTGCTATATAGATTTATGTATACTTTATGGTTTATCAGCGACCTTTGTACGCAATTCAAGCAATGGAAATAATTTTTCATGACAGAGATAGAGTCAGTGAATGCGTATTGCTGGATTTATAGTACGTTTACGGTGAGGAGGCATTTGCGAGGAATTCCTGGACGTCAAGTAGCGGGGCCTGGAGTAGGCCAAGCATTGGAAAATGACGAGATTCTTCAGCATCGTTATTACCAATGGGTAATAATTTGAATTTTTCCTGTATCTTTGTAAATAGAACAAAATTTATGCCTCGCTATAATCAATTTAAGCTACTTATACGTACACAGATTGACCAATTTAAACTTACGGATATAAGTTTTAAAATCGGACATTGAACAGAAACGGTTGTGTTATGTAAAAATTATTAAAAGATTCGATGTACTAAGTTTTAATTGATTCGTTAAAAGCGCACCATTCTTTCAAACTTGCTCCTTTTTTTTAGCGTGGGACGATGTAAGAATATTAAGAGGATGTGCAATAGCTAGAAAAATTCCTACCTCACCGGTTCTTGCATATATTTAACGAAATATATATAAAGATAGAAATTAATTTTTGGAAAAAAAGTCTCCGTCACCATCTCGGCAATGAGGTGATGATTATGTGGTTCAAGTTTCATGGAATCACATCCATGTAGTTCGTAGTTTCTCCTTTAACAGGAATAGAAGCGGGTAAAAGTCGCGAACTTTTTTAGTTATTTCATTCTGGGTATAGGGTGAAGGAGGACCGCGAACCCAGCAGAAGCGTTAGTTATCACTCTAGTTATCGAACCGAAACGTAAACAGTATCTATATGTTATAATACGGTATCCAAATAATAGAAGCATAAATTAAATCGGAAATTTGAAAAATTTTATACAAATGAATAATAGAATTATGTAGTAACGGATAGATCTTCTGGTGAAAATTCTATTACAGCATCCAAGAAATTAACAATACGTACTTTAAATGTTATAATTTGCGCCGTATTAGAAAGATTAAAAAAAAAAGATATAGCACCTAAATCATGAATAAATGCGACGAAAAGTAGTAGTTCCAAGTGAGAACTTTGGTGGAACCTTTGAAGGCAGTAAAAAATGAAGAAGAGTATTCGATTTCGAATACAACTGTTGTATTTATGAGCTAATTGCGGTAATATTTCAATGAGATACAAATTATCGAGCTTTCCAATAATTTATATACGCAAGAATATTGCTGCTATTCGTCTCATCAGCTGTTCACTTTAGCCCCAAACCTGTCCTACTAACCGCGCATAGGTATGCTTCATGCTGATGTTGCAAGCAGCAAGCTTTTACGCTCCCCGAGCTCTATGGCACGCATGGGAGGGCGGACTGGTGGGTCACCTGGCCCAGGATCTGGGCTCGCCGTTCGCTCGGGACATCTGGACGTCGGAGCGACGCACGCGACTAGTCGACTACTTCTCTGACAACTCAGCCCTCAGCGGCCACAACTTCTATGCCATCAAATACTTTGCCTGCGAGCTGCTCAACTTAATCAATACGGTTTGTACTATTATAGCACGATATTTCCATTGTTCTTCATATAATACTCGGATGCTCATCGAGATTTAACATAACATATTATATACGGGGTAAATCTCGAATATTGAAACATTTTTGTATAAATCTCTTACTTAATCATAACAGCAATGTATACAGAAAATCTTTTTTTTTTTATGAAATCACTGTCGTGGCTTCAATTTTTCAGAATGAAGTCTGATATTTAAATAAGAATAATGCATTAAATATTTCCATAAACACTACTAAACAAATTGCAATTTTTCGTAGAAATTCCATTATGTGGAATTTTTTTTTTTTTTTTGGAGATTTATAGAAATATTTAAACTGCAACGTTTAATCATAGCCAAATTCATTCTTTACTTGGATACGAAGGATTCGAGACCCACCACAATGTATATGTAACTTATCAGATGAAAAAACACCTTCATTTTACCACCTGATAAATCATCTGGTTTTGTTTAACAGTCATAGATAGCACGTTAATTCTTACCTTATAGCAGTCTTTATAGTATTGCTAATACAAAATTATTTAAACAAAGTGGGTAAATAGTATGGAAACCCCTAGAAATTACTCAGGATTAGTAATAAAAAAAATAATCAAGGTCAGGTCTTTACTGGAAATTTTCAACGAGGAATTCAATGGTAACCTTGGATTTGACCTTGAACCTCAACCCCAAGGTCATTTCAAGGTCAACTTTATTATTTCAAATGGGAACTTTTTTAAGGTCACCTTGACCTTAAACTTTAATACATTTTTAAACGTAAAATTTCCCGCTCTTTCGATTACCGATGCCAAAAATAGGGGTTCCCATTTAAAAAAAAAGTTGACCTCGAAACAACCTTGAAGATGAGGTTCAAGGTCAAAGCTAAGAACGCCATTGAATTTCTTGGTGAAAATTGCTAAAGACCTGACCTTTATTATGTTTTTTTATTACTAATTCTGCAAAATTTCTAGGGGTTTCCATACTTTTTCCCCACCCTGTACATACTAACAAGGGGAACCCAGGATCTCCAAGAAAGCAATTTTGCTGAAAATGAAGTTTAAAAACAATATTTGCAACCAATGGGCACAATTTTTCAAGATAACCGCTTTTAAGCCAAATACTTAAACATTCATTAAGTTTTTTCACGTTTTATAACTCGACAACAAAAGAAAATAAAAAATATTATTGAATCAGAAATAAAAATTGAGAATGCATTGACCTTCAATTTAATTAAGAGGTATATGAGGCTATATGAGGGCTATATGAGGTGATTTTCAGATATTTTATATTTTATTTAATCGCCGAGCTGTAAAGCATTAAACATAAAGTGTCTTGAATAGGGGTTATCCTGAAAGATTCGGCTCATTATTGATCAATCACAAATATTGGTTCTAAACTTTGTTTTTAAGTACCAGTAACTGCTTCTCCAAGTTTCAGAAAAATCGCTTTTCGAAAGATCGTGGATTCCCCTTGTAAGTAAGTATACCTAGGTAGTTTACTTATATTTATTGAAATACAAGTTTCAGAAATTTTTCAACAAGATAGTATATAAACAAAATTACTTGATACTTAATATGATAATGCATAGAATAATAGAATATCGATTGATACAACCTCCAGTAACATCTGAATTGCTTAATCTCAAAACGCAGCTTAGTCAGATTTATTTTCTGGACGTGTTCCTGGAAGGTCAGTTCACGCGCTATGGTCCAGCGGTCACAGCCTTTGCCATCAGTGAGTCGACGAACCCCTTCCAACGTGTTGATCCCATGGCTCGACTCTTTCCTAAACTCACCAAGTGCACAATTCATACCTTCGGCTCGGGTGGCTCCAGTCAGACTCACGATGCACTTTGTGTACTTCCGCTCAATGTCGTGAACGAAAAAATTTTCATTTTTGTCTGGTTCTGGTTTGTCTTCCTTGCTATTGCCACTGGACTCGCCATTATTTACAGGTGACAAGTTTATAGTTAATTCCAATTTTGTCATTCAACTTGTACATATATTAAGTATTCGTGTCTTTGAAAACTGACAAAAAGACTCATTGTAGTAGTTGAACTTTTGTATCAACTACATATATCAACTACCTAGTTCGATATAGGTATCGTCTTTTCGAACAAATTGTAGGTATATACAAATGTGTTGTTTTAACCTCAAAAAGTATCACCCATATAAAAATTATGTTTAAAAATTTATTATTACACCTTTTGTTTCTTGATGTTAAACGTAATATGTAACTTTGTACAATATTTCATTGTGACCGGAACCTGCACGTAGAAACACCGATTGAAAGCAAAACATAAAAATCTATAGATATAATAACTAGCTTACATTGATAAAAAATATTATTACAATTATTGTTTGGTGTCATATATCTGTACAGAACGGTGGTGCTATCACAGTCGTGGGCACGCGTGTACCTGTTGCGCGCTAGTGCTCGAGGTTTGACGCGTAAAACGGCTGAACGACTAGGGCGCACTTTGAGCTTTGGCGATTGGTTTGTACTGCGTCAACTCGCCAAAAATTCTAATCCCATAGTTTTCCGTCAACTCGTCGTCGCCCTCGATGATGACTTTTCCAAAGTGGATATTTAATAGATATAAGATAATTGAAATGAATTGAAGTTCTTATATTTTTTCAAATCAAAAAGATGAATTGTAAAACACTTTATTAGTTGTAAGTTGTACTTTTTATAATACTCGAATAAATAACATAAATAAATGTATAAGTCACTTTCTTCTTATGTACGTTTATTTTTGTATAATTTATTCAAATTAGACTAAACCTGTGGGTCTAAGTTCTAAAGGTTTCAAAAACATTAAAAATTTATAGTAATTAATATATTTTTTATTTTATTGTAAAATATTTTGTACAATGACATTGTTTTCTTACATATACACTTATAAAGCTGTCTAGTTAATACTAATTGTATGATTTGTTTGAGTACCTAGAGCTTATAAATGCACTATTTAAAAGTCTACCAAAAATACTGATAAAAAAGCAGTCGGAGAAAAAATCTGTCACATTTCGCGTGGCTGTTGGCATATATAAAGGCACTCCATGTTACTTTTATTAGCGCTGCATTTTGATCCCGACTAAAATATTTTCTCTAGTTTTATCATGATAATCATCAGATATTTTTTATGCTTTCGTAATCTCTACATTTTCATCAAGATGAGTATTTTTTCAAGAGTTCAGTACAATAATATTATTATCAAAATTTATATTTATCAACATAAAAATTGCCTCAATAAGTGCTAGATAATAAGTACTATATCGATAGATATCAATGTACTGAAATAATAAAAACACTACGGTTGCATTGCAGTAACAATAGTTTAATTTACTTTTAATACTTCTAATAAAACATGAATGACCAAGTGTTTTTGAATTCTCTAATAGAATCTATTTATATTTAAAATTAAAAATTATATATAGATATATAAATAACAATTATTTTTCGAAATTCAAGATTATTATTATTTTTCTTTAACACATTTCAATTATGACTGAGCTTTACAATCTTGTATTTTGTTTACTTTTTAATGTATCAAAAAATAATATAATAAAAAAAAATAATAATTTAAAAATATATTCATACTTATATTAAATGCTATACACCACTGCTAATACAATTTGAGTGACTTTGAGAATATTAAAATTATAACTATAGAAATAATTTTATCAAAAATCTATTTAAAGAGCATATTATTCAGTTTGCATTCATCAATCAAAAAATTATTATATGAAAGGCCCTTACAAATTTTGCGTGTCTATTTACATGTAATAAATATTTAATAATTTACAAAATATGGTTTACTTTAAAGGTACAATCTCGTGTGACGCTAAACTCTATAAAGTTAGTTTCTATCCAACTTTCTAGTATTAGCAATTATTTTATTATAATTTTTATATTACTGATAAAACTGCTGAAGGTATATCTTTCTCCATTCTGTTCCCCATTTTTTTATTGTAGCTTTC
Organism: Megastigmus stigmatizans; assembly: GCA_900490015.1. Lineage (NCBI taxonomy): Eukaryota > Metazoa > Arthropoda > Insecta > Hymenoptera > Megastigmidae > Megastigmus > Megastigmus stigmatizans. Next base: position 26,338 of record UELV01107430.1, read on the forward strand.
TTGTAACTGCTACCTTGCACGATATTTAATATAATAAATTTTTAATAACCTACGTAATACAGCTGTTTTCTATATTAAACGGACGTTTTAGCATCGTATAAACAGGCCTCTTAAAAATAAACAACGCTTTCTACAAGATTATACAAGTTAACATACATTTCTAATGTCACAATTTCATTTTTTCAATTATAATTAGTTTTACATTCATACAGTTAATGTTAATATAATGTTTGTGCAATACAAATAAAATATTTCTTAAAGAACGAACGAAATATCATATAAAAAATCGTAAGCGTAACTTTTCTTTACATTTTCAGCCCCGGAGTTTATGTCTGATTTCTCGTTTTCGAACCGCGACTACACTCGGCGTATAAAAAAATTCAAATATGTAATTATGCAAAAGCACGTGATTTTGCTATTTCTTTACTAAAGCTATATATATAAATAAAACGATATTAATAATAAATAGTATTTCTGATACACATTTATACAAAAAATAATTATTAATTTCAAGCGTTATGCATATTACTTTATCAATAAATTCTTCGAAAACAATTATTAAATATAAGAGGTGAAAAATGTAAAAAAAATCTAAGTTCAGCTTATTCCAATTTAACTCTTCTGCGCATAAAACCGAGTATGTCTATCAAAGTATACGAATCTTGCATCTTGAATAAGAGTTCACTAACAAACAAATACTTAACATTTCATTACTTATTCAACTAGACCGCTTAGTAATATGCACAATATCGCAATAAAAATACATTAAATTGAATATTTAAGACATCATTGTACTTTTACTTTAATGCCATTGCACCCAAAACGTCATTTCACAATTGAACAGAACGCGAAAGCAAGAAAATGAAGAAATATGACGAAAACAATATTTAACAAATCGAGCATTCTCATAACTAATAAGAATATAAATACCACGTTAAATTATAAGCTCATTGTTTTATAAATATGTATAAAAATGATTTCTATTTCTAAAATATTCTATTTGTAAAATTGAACCCATACTTAGAACTCTAACTCTAAGTCTATTAAAAAATTTTGATATGTAAATAAAAAAAAAATATGCAAATATTATCTACAGTGTAAAAAATTAAAACAAATATATGCTGTGTTCCCTGTAGTCTTAACGTCGTAAATGATCTTAGAGCGGCGTAACAGGAATATGCAATTTCGTTCGTGCGTTACACTTTATTGTAAAGTGTAGCGACATCAACGAGATTGAAACAGGTGACAGGTACAAGTGAGGACAGAGCCATAGTGAAGTGATGTAATTTCAAATCCAGTTGATTGGTTGATTCGTTCAACCAACCGCACTCCACCGTTACATTGCCAAAGGTCTGAATGATCCCAACAACCCTCGAATCTTCATCTATCAGAATTTTCTCACAGGGGCTACTAAAGCGCTTATGCTCAGAGCGTGTTATATGTGCCGCTTGGACTGTTGGTCTCGAATTGTCAGACGATGATATTGTTTCCCAAGTCACATCATAGCCCACAAATGTGCCACCTTCTTTACCTGCAAAACGATCATAGGGTTTGATATTTAATGTAGAAAAAAAGTTAAATGAGAATGTGACTTTGCAGGAAAAAAAGGATCATGTGGAATCTTCTTTTTAATATCGTTTTCTTGGTGATTTTTTCAAACTCTTAATAGTATCAGATATTAACTGCAAGAATTCCAACTAGTAAAAATTAAAAGAGTTTGAGTTCTCATTTAAATTTTAATTCAAGTTAATTTTAATGGTCACTCTTCTTATTATATTTTAATGAATATTATTCGATTCGATGGGAGTAAATGTTCAGTTTAAATAAATAAACCACACTTTTTTTCGTTTATTATTAGCATCGTTTCGTCGACCTGGTTTGACGATCTCATCCATATTATACATTGACACTGATGTAAATAATAGCTTAGAATGCATACAAACTACCCAATCTAAGCATTGCTGTCATTTAATTACTAGTCATTTAAAATTGGTAGCAATGCTTACTGACTGAGGAGAGGTTTTTATACAAACTCTACTATTATTTACATCAGTGTCGATGTATATTCTGATGAGGTCGGAAAAGCGAGCTGACAAAATTTTACTATAGAAAGAAAAAAATAATATTCATTAAAATATATTTCATTTTCAGAATAACCGTACAAATTATCATTTTTAACGGTTGTAATCACTAGTATTAGTGCAAACAAAATTGATAATTTTTAACTCAGAAAAATTTAGAATCTTTTTACAAAAAAAATTAAAATGTTTATAGTTATACTAATTTTTATACATTAAATTTTCAGCCCTCTACAAAATTATTTTGACATTATTTAAAGTTCAAAATTTATATATAATCTCAATACGAGATATTATCAATTTTCTTAAGGTAGTTGGACTTAATATATCGCAGCAGCCCACACAAAGACATCAAACAATGTTTCATACTATGCTTCAGAATGAAAACCTAAGTGGCTTAAATAAAACGAATATTTAAAGTAAAATTTCACCAACCTAGATACAAAGTATTCTTGTAAGATGCTAAACATTTAACACCACAAAATTCTCTGGATCCAAATGTATGATTCACTTTGATCCATGAGTTTATGCTCGGATTGAACATGTAAATATCTGAAACACACAGAGCGACTATACCGTTGATCACACATGTGGGTGGGACATCGGTGAATGTTTCCAGGATTTCTGGAGAATTAATCCAAGCACCAGTATTTAAATTTAGCATCTCAACTGATGTGAGTTTAAGACGATATCGACCCACACCTCCTATGAGTATTAATTTGTCATCCACTAGTGCCAAGGCCATGTGTCTGCGAGCTTTGCGCAGCCTATAAAAAACATTGTGTAATAGTCACATTAGAGTAATTTGATTTTTACATTATTAAAACCTTTCGCGATTTACCTTGCAAGGTAATACCATTTTTTGGAAATCAAACAATATCGCCATACATTCATGTTAAATTTACATGAACCCAAACGCACTTCACCACCAAGTTTGTAAACACTGAAACCTAAATTCAATGCATTTTATCTCTGGTCTCTTATTAAAAATGATTATTAAGTAAAATTTATTCGAAATATAATATTGCAAGGCTTAGGATATTTTATTGAAATATATATCTAACTGGTTAAAGATTTTACCAAAGGGTAGATTTACAAATATGGAAAATCAGATATAAAATATTTTATTACACTGAAAATATACAAGAAAAATTTCTGATTATTTTTTTCTCCATAATATTAAGGTCAATTTTTAATCAATTCGATCCAAAAACAAAGTAAATGATGACTTATTTACATTTTCATTGAGTTTTTTAAAGAGTAAAACAATAAAAACTTTGCTATTTAAAATAAAGTTATAATAATTGGAATTAGGTATAAACATTTTTTTAAATAACTTATTAATTTAAATTACTTAATTACCACGTCCAATCACTCCCATCCCAGCAACTTCTTGTCTCTGTTTCTCCATTCTCCAAAGTTCTATAATTTCATAAAATTCAGCGGGTACTTTTGGATTAAATGCATATACCACACGGGTATTAGATTCTACATTATTTTCTATCTTAATAACTTCAGCAAAAAAGCAATGCATTAGCGAAGGTTTTCTTTCTGGTACTTCCATTAATTTGATTAGTTGTAATTTTAGTTCTGAATCATTATTTTCAACAGAAGAATTCTCTTTTTTCAGTCTTTCATTTATAACATTGAATAAGTAATTTAAGGAAGATCTGATATTGACGTTTCGCACCAATAGTAGGAAATCTTCGTTACAAATACTGAGTAACTCGTCGACTGGTATTTCCATAAACCTTTCAAGGCAAGCAGAATAGGTTACATCTACGAGTGCTGTCAGACTTAAATCTTTTGATAATTTCCAAATATCCAGAAGCAGTTCAGGCTTTAACCAGTGCTGTATGATTATATCGCTTAATTCTAGACTCAATTCATCAACTGAATAAATTAAACTAAGTTCGAGTAATTGTTTCAAGCAGTCAAATTCATCCGAAAGATACTTCTGTAATGATATTTTGATTTGATGAGATTCATCAGGACGAACACGTGGTGGATCTTCTTCTATCCAATCACAAAAATCCTGAAATATAAAGATTATTAATGTTAATTTAAAAGTATTATTATATTATATTGGATATTTTATTAGTTACAACAGAAAAGTAAAATAAGTAGACATCACAAAATGAAAAAGCTATATAATTTATTTTTTTGATGAAATACCAAATAAATGAGTATTAATTTAGCTTTTGGTTCTTTATATATTCATGATTGTTAAATTTGCCAACTGATCATAATCAAATCAAATTTTCAAAATAAAATAAATAGCAAATAAAAAGAAATTTTAATTTATAAAAACAAAATACTTATGTTCTAATCTTAGTAAATTCTATTTCTTTTCAAATTGACAAATAAACAAATAAATGTAACAGAAACACAGAATAGAACAACAATTTTATCTCTTTATTATTACTGCAAAACAAAGCAATAATGGGTTATAAGATCGTAAAATCAAGGATCTTCGCTATACCTATAGTATCATAAAGAGAAGCCACCTAAATGTAGGCAAGCAAAACCGTTAAAAAAGTTTTATAATTAGAAATTCCGCTCGTTCGTAATAAAGCCACTAATGATAATAAAGCGCAGACTTAAGTAAAAACTGCAATTAGATAATTGAACAAACTTCTATGTATTATAATCACCTGTAAAACGGAGGGCACCACTTTGTAATTGACCGTGTGCTCGTTGTTCTTGGAGTCGCTGAAATTATGAGAAAACAGGGACTCGAAGTACCGGCTCTTTTCCACGATTCTTTTCTTATCAACGAGAAAACGATTATCTCCGAGTATCAGCGTTATCATCGTTTTCTCCGTCATCTTTCTTCTCACAACTCGATCCTCTTCCTTCTCTACTCACACCTTTTATCAACCCTTACCGCTACAACCTCAGACAATTATCGTACTTTTGCATCCAAGTGTACCCTTCTCGCCTCACATTTTCCAAGTATTCTATAATTTCCGTTATAACAAGAGGCATTAAGCCTCGAAGAAAACTGACAGCCGTTGATGACAACACTTGTATATACGCAAGACACTCTACCTCACAACAGAAGTATACTTACATTACATAAACAAAAATAGGTAAGCATGTATAAGCCGCAGCGGATTCTTTTTTGCGGCTAAACTACGGCGACGAGTCCCCCGCTCTCAGATTATTCGCGCCACGCACGCGCAGTGGTAACGAAGATAGACCCTAATAGAAGCACAGACTCTCATGCAAAAGCTTGGGACTCTGTGCTTCTATTAGAGTCTATCTTCGTTGGCAGTGGTTGCAAATGTTGCAATATTTAATCGGATTTGGTTGGATGGGATGGGTGCAGATGGAATTTAAATTTTTCCATGCAATTTAATCTTTTAGACCTAATAGGTATAAGTACCTACACAGGACTGCAAGTTTTAAGACCACGAAAAAAAGACCTATAAATATAGAAATTATTTTCAATTATTTTCAATAATTTGATTTTCAATTTTTTCAATAATTTGAGTACATGGCCCAAAAGAAGTTCATTGTTTCAATTCGAATTGAAAAATATCTGTTTTTTAATGATAGAGTATATCTTAATTAATTCCTGGGCTATAATAAATGACATGGTATACTTTTTAATCTGCTCTATTAGATATAAACAGAGAAACTAGATGCAATTTTTTTAGTTTTAGAAATTTTCCTATTTAGAGATAATTTGCATATAAAAAAAAATGATTAATAGTGAAGAATTTAACAGGTCTTTGGTATTCTAAAATTAGTCTCAAATTGTTTTTGATAATGCAAAGTATTACGATTTTTAAGTTTGCATTGATAGACTACAATAAAAAAATAATTAATTCTTTAAATTTGTTTAACATTGAATGATAATAATGTAAAATATTCCATTACACTCCAATCTCGTTTACTACAGTAGTTTAAAAGTAATTTTAGTCAAACATAAAAATTTGTATAAAAAATAATGAATACTTTATTAAATATATTTATATATATATAGAATACAACCTAGTAAAATATTTTAGAGATCGCTAATAAAATATTTTATTTGTCTATTGAGAATCACTTGATGAACTACTTGAAGAATCAGTTGACATAACTTCAACATCTTCAGATTCTTGTTTGTGTGTATTAATTGGTACAGTTCCTTGATTACTAACAGACATATGAATTTCACCAGACGGATGCCAAGCAAACTGAGATCCTGGTGCAGGTAGTGGTTCTGTAGTGTGGCCACCTCTGTGCAAATCGGAGGACATGTTTGAATGTGTCCCAACCATTTGACCATTGAGTGGAAGATCACTTAAGCGACCTAGACAGCCTAATCTCATTTCAATATCTGTAGGATAGGGTCTTCTCGGATCACCCTGTTGCCATGTAAGTGGAGCACATATTGCATTAGATGCACTGATTCTATGAGCAAATTTGATAAGCTCTTCTGAGGGCACAGGCCTCTTATTGGCTCTTGCAATAGATTGCAGCTTCTGTTTAGCTTGATAAATAGCCGTAGCCAATATTTGTTCAGCCTCTTTGAGTTGTCGTTGTAACTGTTGAATGTCCTGATCCTGACGGTCTACTTCAGCCTTTAAAGAATCCATTTTCAAATTTATTTTGGCTTGCTCATCAGCTTTAGTCAACATCGCTTTGAATTCATTGTCTTTTCTCACTAAAAGTTCAATCAGATGCGTATGTTCAGTGGTGGACAGTTTCAGATGTTTTTGAGCAATTATGTTTTCGATTAACTCTTTAGCTATTATTTCTATATCATCTATAATAGAAAGCAAAACATCACAAGTGCTTCTATTTATCGACATTTTTAGATTATTAATTTCACAACTGCTTTCACAAACTGAATTTTATCTGTATCTTGGTACTCTATGATCTGTAAATAATATAAAAATTAATTATACAAAAAAGAAGATAAATGAAATTTGCTCTTAAACTAAAACATCAGGAATGAGCATCTGTAATAAAAAATTAAATAAGAAAGTGTAAAATTTACCTCCTACCAATAATTTAACCACAATACAGAAAATAAACACAACATGATCTCTAACCTAATCACTTCCAAATAATGCGCTCTGAGCATGAGCATCACAGCATTCACAGCCCACATATAGAGGTAGTTTAATTTACTATAGTAAGTGCCTATTTTACTATCGCGGTGCGCACCAATTACTAGGATGCAAAAAAGAAGCGGGAAATTCGATAAGCAAAATAAATAATTGATAACGCTATAGTTTTTAAACAAGTATTTAGTCTTAGTTTTATTCTGCCTGAAAGAACAAAGTTGATTTCCAGACAAAAAATATTTCATTTTAATTAATGAATGCCCAGTTCGATTAGTAATATTTTTTTATAACACTTTCACGGTTGTATGAAACCGCGAGAACAATCGATATGCTCAAACATAACCGCCAATGAAAAAGTGGAATCAGCTGTTTGATTCAAGGGAAGGAGCGATAAACGACGCATGGCATCGGTGGTGGAGAAACTCCACGTATGCCGATATTGCCGATACGCGCAGACCCGGTACTCGCCGACCTTGTCCTCGCTGCTACTATACTTAATTGAATTTGCAATTGATGAAAGTGAAAACTACACCTTTTCTTTATAAGTAGTGAAAACGTTAGATTTTACCTTGAGGATCGCACATTCTCTTTACGTATAGGGTGAATATTTATTTTTTACTTGATTGTTGATGTTAGCATGTGTTTTGCTTTTGTTGCGATAAGGTATTTCTAGAGCGTTGTCAATTGTTGATTGGTGGCGAGCATATTATCAACGAATATAGGATATTGTATCGTCAATTTAGTAACATTTCTTTGATAAAGTGAAAATTCCTTTATATATGGATTGTTCCTACATTCATTATTTCATGCAGACTTTTAATTTTTTTAAATAGATTGTTTTTCAATTTCGTAATGATGAAGGTGAATATTTAGCAGTGCTATAAAGCTTCTGCTGCATGAATTTTTTACAAGAACCTTGGCGTTCGTCATTGTTACTTATTATGAAAGTGCAAACATTTCTATTCAAGACTATCCATTTAAATAGTTAAATAAAAGCATATAAAAGTGTATAAAGTAAATAATATTTTTGTTTATTCAATTACTGCATTTTAAAGTCTTTATTTTATGTAACTTACAAAATATTAAATCTCGTGCAAATACTAATAGTATAATTTTAGTATACAGTACAATTTTTGCTTCGTAAACCCTATAGGAGGTAAACACAGTTAACTCTACGTAGGCTGGTACATAACGTGACTACTTACAAACTAAACTTAAAAACAACCTGAAACTATTTAAAACTATTTAGTCTAATCTAAAATAATATCTAATATATTTTATGTACTATTTTTATTCTATAAATCTATAAAAATTACGTATCTTGTGTTAAAGATTTTTAAGGAGGCCATAATAAAGCATTTAGAGGGTGATGCCCTCGGTAAGATAAATGTTCAAGTTATTAAAAATGAACAAAGAGGAGTGATAACCTGGAGCTCTAATGGGACTTCAATGAAAGGATTACGAGGCTATTCTTTGAATGGGCCTGGTGCCTTCGTTGGCAGATAATGTCCAGCGAGGAGAACCGAGAGCCAGAAGAGCCAACAGATATATCAAGCGATGCAGAGGAGCTGGAGCAAAGTCAGTTTGATACCCCAACACAGAAAAGATCTAATACTAAGGCCGAGGAAACAGCCACAATTGCAAAACCTACTCTTGAGGAAAAAATATCTGGGAAAATGTTCACATACGCAAGGGAGACAATATGTTTTTTTCTCGCAGTGGCTTTCACAGCTCTTGCTGCATTGCACAGCTCGTAAGTTATTTCTATATAAATATTAAATTTGGTAATAAGCTTGAATGGTTTTCCTATATTTTGAATATTTTTAGACCACCGAGAATTTCAAAACCACCAGTTGCAAGGCCATTTTTTAATGAAAGCTCTTTAGTTTTGGATTTTTATAAAGGGCATATAGGAGCTCTAGTTGACAGAGTGACCGATGCAGACTTTAGCTTTGTTATGTATTATGCTCCATGGGATGCAGAATGTCAATCAGTGAAAGAAGAATTTGAAAGTGTGGCTCGATATTACCATTCTCAGGTATAATTGCAGAAAAATAAAAATAGAATAAAAAAGAATAGAAAACAATAGAATAAAAAATAAAATATAATCAATATCAAATAGATATCATTTTAAAAATTATAAAATTATTAACAGGTATTTTTTGCTGCAATAAATTGTTGGCATCCAGGTTCAGAATGTAGAGCTCGGTATAGCAAAATACAAAGTTATCCTGTATTAATGCTTTATCCTTCGAGAGAATCTGGTGTACAGTACAAAGGCATACGAAGTGCCCCCTATATGATACGCTTCATTCATACTTTTATGAATCCAATAAAAAGAGTCTCTAATGATGAGCAATTACTGGAGCTTATAAAGTCATACGATGTAAGTAAAATATATCATTAATTATTAACATATTAAATCATTCAAATTATGTTGAAATATAACTCGATTTAATGTATAAAATAAGTATGAAATATTCATAGTTAATTTTCTCTATAATTTAAACAAAGATTTGGCTTAAGCAATTCATGTATTAAAGATAATTATTTTTATTTACAGGCTGTGATGATTGGATACTTTAAATTTAAGGGTTTGCCAAAAAGTCCAGGTTACAGGGAATTTTATAGAGCAGCCATTCGGACACTTGAGAAAGATCCAAATGGAGAAATTGCATTTGCTGCAATAACCAATCCAAAAACTGCTAGCGAACACGGCGTTGTTCAATTTCCCTCAGCCAGTTTTCTCATGTGGAACGAAACTCTGGTAGTTTATTTCTGTGACATAGTTTATAGTTTTATGACAATATTTTGTGCAAAAATTATTTTAATCTACCATTTATTAAATTATATAAAATTTTAGTTTTATCCAGACGGAAATGAATGGATGGCAGAAAATTTGTCTAACTGGATCAGTAATGTCATTCATCGTGTCGTTCTTTGGCTGCAACCTCCTGGTAGCAAGTCGTCGACAATCGCGCCGTATTTGTGGGATGGACCTGTACTTTTTCTGTTTACTCCTCGGAATCCTCTACATTCTGAGAATTATAACTACAATTTAGTAAGTATACCTCAATTTTATTATTATAACTAAAACAAAAATTTTTGTCCGTTTTATTCTTTACCAATAAATATAATCAAATATTTAATTAATATTATTGATTTATAAAAATACCATTTACTTCCAGTTAAAAGAAATAGGACTTCAATATTTCGACTGTTCTGGTAGCCCCCAGGTAGAGGACTTCGTCTCACGACTACGCGAAAATCGTTTGCAGGCAGCACTCAAGGCTTTCGAAAAACGAGAATGGTGCATGAACATTTTTGAAGAAGGACAAATTAAGCGAAGTTCTTTTACAGGTAAAACCATATGTGTAAAGTACTACCTAAATATAATACATATATTTGTAATTATGCGAATCGCTTGGTCAATAATCATAGTTATTGGAGTCTTACTTTACCGACATTACAATATTTTGATTCTAGTAAAAAACTAATCGGATTTATGGAAAATGAAGACATCATTGTCCTTTCTTGGCTTATAATCTACCATTTCGCAGGGTTTTAATACCAATATTTAAATACTGCAGGAATTGGCATCTCCACAAAAATCTCACGTGTCAACGGATGATCCACAAAATTTGTGGAAGTGTCATTTCCAGTAGGTAGTCTTTAAATATTTGGGTGAAACTTTGCGAAATAATAGATTATGAGCCAAGGAAGTGCCATTATATCTTTTCCACAAACCTAAGTAGTTTGCTAGAATCAAAATACTATAATGTCGGTAAATTGGGAGTATCTCATCCTCGCGGAAGCCGGTGGAGTATAGTGACCGACGGTACAATTGAAAATTGAACGAAAAAAAGATGAAACCGTAAATATCGGTACCTCTATAATACTTATTCGGCTCCTTTGGCGAAGTTATATACCGTTATATTACAGTTTTTCACTTTATTAAGCGAATTTTATAAAAAGCATCGCTTAAGTGAGTACTAAAATACATATTTATATTTTAGGATCGTTCACGGTCAACAGCGCAGCTCGTCGTCGTTGGGCAAACGATTCGGCAAACTGCTGCTCGGACATACCGACAAACAAATGCATCGTGTGCGCGAGGCGCGCCATCGATGATTTGACAAATTTTTGCGCGGTTCCCGGTGCAGCCTGTCAAGGTGCGGACGTCTTCAGCATGCCGATCGGCCTTGAGAAGATGAGTGAACACATACACTGGAAATTCACTCAAATCGAAGAGAATAAAGCCAACGATGAACATGCTGGTAGCTGCTTAACTGACAGGTGCTTATTGCTTTTTAAAATTAAAAGTTTTCTATCAAACTATCGAGTAGCACTATTTTTTTTAGTATTGTATAATCTGCCAGTTAAATTTGAGATAAAGAACAACAGCAAGTGTGTTCGCTAGTAAAATTGAGTTACAATTCTATTTAAACTTTAAAAAAATAAAATACTCGATCAATTCAATAATAAATACCTAATTTATATTGCACATTTGTTTTTATATTGCTGGTCATTTTATGAAATACCTGGCAATGAATCGCCTATCTTCGATTTCACTTTTCTTGAAGTCTTTTGAGCCTTAAAGACCAAATCAAAATGAATTATGGATTGTTATTTTATATACCAAAACGTATATGAATATTAGTATTAGAAGTAAACAAGAGATAATAACTTAATTATAATTTAAATGCAAACTATTACATTAATGTACTTATTGCTAATAAATCTTTCAAAAAGTCAAAATTTCATTTTTAACATGGGGATCTCATGTTAAACTTGTAAAAAAAAAAACATTTTAGTACTTATCAGTGCATAATTAATACACTTTATTAATAATGATGAAATTTAATGATAGTTATAGAACTTTTTGATCGTATAAGCTAGAACATGTTCTTAATTAATAGTTTGCAATAGATGAATAATAAACAGATGCAAAGGTAGTTTATAGATACATTATTTTAGCTGTAATTCAATCACAACGGCGGATGAAGAGCTCGATCCACAATCAGCCTTGGCAGTGAGAAAGGCGTTTTACAAAGAAGAGTGCAGGCGGATTTTAGCTGGATATAGTTATCAACGACCAATTTTTCCAAAGAGTGAGGATACCAACAACAGCGATGAGACAGATGCTGACGTTGAACTGACTGAGACGATTTGCTGGATTAACAAAACCCTTGGTTTTGTCGCTATCGACAGTCTGCATTACTTTCATTTTGCCGAGAGTCTAGGCATTGATGTTGCCAATGTCAAGGATAAGACTGCTGTTGTCATTTTGGATCCCTCTGTAAGATATTTCTTGAAACAAATGAAGTATTTATAAAACTTTTTAATCAATTTATCAAAATCTGTATTATTACCTTTGTATTTATATAAATTAATTGAGTTTTACTTTTTATAGGATGAGAGTCAGTTTGTTATGCAAGAGGAATTTAGTAGAAACTCACTTGTGCAATTCATAAACAATTATACAAACGGTTACCTCAGAAGGACAATGCGTTCCAATAATCCGAAACGTTTTGTACGATCGTTCATTACGAAGAGCAAATGTAAGGAAAATACGAATACCAAGATTTGCATTCCTGAACTTTCGACTGAAACATTTTTAGATACTGTTCTTAATCCGAATAAGGTTCGTTACATGAAAAAGTGTTTCTATGAAAAATCTTTAGTTAATTTTTTGTGACTTAAAAAATTCTTTCTCTTTGGACAGGATGTTGTTGTTATGTATCACTCACCGTACTGCGCTTTTTGCAGTGCAGTTGCCTATGTATATTTAACTGTAGCTCATTACTTATCCAAAATGGACCATTTAGAATTTGTGCGCATCGACGGCGACAACAATGATCTGCCTTGGGAGTACACGATGAATCGATATCCGTCCATTTTATTCTTTCCTGCTAAAAGGTACTAAAACTGTGCAGCTTTAGAAATTTTATAATTTTATTAATGATGCATATTGCACATTATTAATATCCTTTCACAATATTATTCTTCTAACGCTGTGTACAATAATAGTTTTTTCGAAACTTTACGCGAGAAATACGACTTCTCATAACTCAAAAAATAGTATGTGCGTATGGTGATTTTCACCTGCTTCTCGCACTTGTTACACAATGTATTCTATTTCTATAACTTTTTTTTAATCGCTCTATAAATCTTTGAATGATTTATTGCTATACCCATCTTATAGATACTTCAGTACTATGTTTGCAATAAGATACAAAAGGGATGACAAAGAAAGTGAATATCTTTTCAAACTTCAATGTTTCAGAAAAGAAGATAGCACGTTGTTCCCGTGGACGTTGCCTGTATCGGTAGGCAATCTGCTGAGTTTCGTCCTGGCTAATCTCGAAGAGGAGTCGCACATCGAAGCGCTGGTGAACGTATGCGCTGTAGGTGCCGGTGGTACTGCATCCGACTGTCTGTCGCGCACTCGCTCGCTTTGTCTGGACGTGATAGACGAGCATCTGCGTGAATTCAGGAGGCTTAGGAGACTGAGCATTGAGGGTGAGGCGAGAAAGCGCCTGTTGGACAATCGCAGGCGTGCCTTGCTGCTCAAGCTCGAGCATGACAGGGAGCTGCATCTCTTGCTTGGCTCATGCTATGATCTCGCCAAGGAGCGGCAAAAGGTTCGTGAATATTTAGATGTCGTTTAGTAAAAAATTTGCTAGTATTTTTTGTTAGGAGTAAAACCATGTTTTTTAGCAAGATGTAGATATATAAATTTATTATCATTTATTTTCAAAATTTCTGCATGATCTTGTATGCATCGTGTTTAAAATTTTTAAAACATATATGATACTACATAATATTGCATCTAGCACAGATTTACATGTATATAATATTAATAGATAATTAATTAGTTGTTGTTATGGTATAATAAAATATATCAAATGCCAAGCATTATTTATAGAAATATTTTATTTTTTAAAGCTATATAGTGCAAGCAGTATTGGTGATAAATTTATATTTTTGTGTTTTACAGGTGCGAATGATAAAGCAGAAATTTAAAAAGTTTTATACAAAATTAATAAATCTACAACGGGAGGAAAACCAATTTGAGCATTCCCTCACAAAATCTGAAAGGAAGTATTTGAAACAAAGCAGTTCGTGATACTATAGGTGTTGCCGTTTTTTTTCAAGTTGAAAATTTTATTTTTATCTCACGTTAAATTTATGAAGTCTAATTAAAAGTTGGACAAGTAGATCTATCCTTCTTTAATAGTATTTTTCTCTTAGATAAATAATCGTTACAACAAACAGATAATATTTTTCCCTGGTATTCTAAAAAAATAGAGAATATGTGGACATAAGATAACCATTTCTTTGTCAATAACAACCAAAAATAATGGCATTGAAATTTCTTGTGCATACATACATTACTATTTATTTCTTATAAACAGAGGATAAATATTATTTTCTTATTATAACGTTTAAATTAAAACAAAATGTAAATAGAATATACAACGACTTCTAAATTGTATTCATAGATGTGCAATGATTAATTTAATTATATCTGAATTGATATTTTATATTTATTTTACACAGTATAGCCACTTAAATTATTTTATATTATTAATAATATTAAAGTTAAGAGTATAAAACAACAGAACTAGTAAATTTTCTTCTGGTAGTCAAATCATTGTTTAAAATCTTATAGTGCGGAAAATATAAAAATATATATTTTAAAATTAAAGACACTCTACATTGATTAATATGTAAACATATTTTTGAATTTTTTAAAAATAATTTAACATGGACCAAAGCAAATTTTTCGACTGCTAATTTTCTAATCTCTAATGGACCATATTCTTGCTCTTTCACTTTGATCACCTTCGTAAAGAATAGCACATTCAACTTTTGACTCTATAGGAGCTGAATATTTTCTGAGATTTTTATTTTTGAATCGGTTTTAATCACAAATAATAAAATACATAATAATTGATAAGAATATATATATTTAAATTATAAAGTGTCCGGTGCGCAAGTATTTCGTGTGCATAGTCCACTTGATGGTTTTATCGTACAAGGTGTTATGTACAGGAATGCTTTGGTACTGATAGGATTCGGTTTTGAGATAAGTTAAAAATGTACAGAGTGTCAAATGTAAAAAGCTGTGAAAAAAAATAAGAAATTATTTTAATTTGGAAAACTAGTGAACCATATCATAGTAAAAAAAGTGAAAAAGAAGGATGTTAAATGAGGAAAACTTTAAAACTAATCAATTAATTTAACCTAATCTAATCGTTCGATTTGATTACTTATTTCATGAAATAAGTATAGTATTTGTAAGTAAAATATAGAATATATAATACTTCTGTAAATACAAGTCAGACTAAGAAATTAGTTCATTTCGATTCTAGTGCACGATAAAGCGATTTTTTTTTCTCGCGTGCGATAAATCGAACTTTTCAGACAGAGTGTCATAAATTAAATAGTTTAAAGTGTAAGACTTAAATTTTATATTATGTGATTTATTTAAAATGTAATTTTAAAAATAAATAATTATACAACTTAAAACTGAAAATACTATGGAAAAATAGTATTTTTAATGTAAAAACATCATTTTTTTCGTTTGTGGTAGGTTTAATAGTTAATCATTATTCAGGGATAGGAAGGATTAAGTTTATTATAAAAAAAATAAACTAAAGCTTTAAATGCGTCACACATTATTGAAAGATTTAAGCTTTATTCAAAGTTTCTAGCTTTATTATTCTTAAAAAAAGATAAAATTACTGCTTTGAACCGTATCCAAAAAAGTAAAATTGATACAAACAGTAACTCAGTTAACATCCTGCTTTAGTGCCGTGCTTTACTTCAAAATGAAATTGAAATGAATAATTCTGTATTGATATTGTTTGCTGAGATTTAGTTTGGACTAAAATTCGTTTGAACCAGGTAGTATTTTTCCTCCACAAAATGAATGTTAAAAACTACGAGACATCAAGAACGTAAAACTTTGTTAACGTTTTATAGTTGTCGAAAATATGCTTTTCGTCTGCGTGCTCAATCATTTTTTGAACGCGAAATTCCTGAACTGATCTAAACTCTATGTAGAACCTCGTTTGGACTCGAATGGTTTTCTCCATTAGTCATCGTGCGGTCGATTAACGATTCAGGAGTCAACACTTATATCGCGCCAGCAATTCATTATCATATGCGGAATCTCGCGATCTCTTATCGCTTTCTGTTTCCTTATTCTTCTCTCGCGCCCGGATTATTTTAACGACTCCTCGACTGTCGCCGTGTAGTGCGAAGCCGTTAAGTAGAATGTAAAGGGAAAGAAGTAGTCGTTGATCAAAGAAAGTAATTTTTGAACTACAGATAAATTTCGCATCGTTTACTTGACTAAGCGTAAAAAATGTTAATCATAATTTATTTAAAGTTATCCATTGTGAGATAATATCAAGAGGTCATGTGTATGATTAGAGGAATGAGTAACTGTTAACATAGTAAAAACACTGTAGAACGTTTATCTTTACATCTGCTAAAGTTTTATTAAGCAATGTCTCTTCAGTGACCTAATATTCAAAGATTGCAAAGAAATTTACATATCGCGTCGAAGAAATAGAGCATCAATGATACGACGTATTCCAATAGGCAGCGAATTCGAAAAATATAGCAATATGAGTAAATGTCATTTATTGTTAATCAATACATTTTTCTTTTATTCCAATCGCAACGCATTAATGCTCTAATTTTTCAGAACATCAGCAACATTTACTTTAGCACCAATTTTGAAATTCCTTGGGGAAAAATCGCAATTAAAATAATAAATAATTTTGTGTGAAATTTCTTGAGGAAAAATTGCAATTAAAATAATAAATAATATTGTGTGAAATTTCTTGGTAGATAGCACAAAAATAAATTAGCTAACATACATGTTAGCGATTAATCCAGTTAGAATAAATTGCAAATTCGTAAAAATCAGACTGCAATACAAATCCCACTAATCTATTTTGATATTCACTATGCCGAGTAATACTATGAAAGGAAATTAAGTACATAATTCTAATTTAGCCAGCAGAAATGGTTTTTTGATCATCACTTCATCAGTGCCAGATAAAACCGTATTTTCAGTCTTACCCGAATACACTAAATACAGTTGTTGTTACTAAGCAAGTTATAATCAAATTGGCCACTGTCAATTATTGCAATAGTATACATATATAAAAAATATTTACAAGGATTTCTTTGAGCATTGTTTGCTAATGATCAATCTGAAATAATGAAAAAGTGCTCTTTGAAAGGAAGATAAAATAACATTTCCGATTTACCCTATAACATCGCTCGTCTTTTATATACACACTGTCTGAATAAAGTGATGGAGCGTGAGTCAGTGCGATAATTTAAGCCGACGATCTCTTGGTAAAAAACGTGAATCGCCGCTGCGACTGTGACAGTAACACGTTGCGCCTCCTCGCTCTTATCGAAGCCCATAGGTAGTACACCTCATTCGGATTTCATTGAGTGGCGTAACGACGCTATAATCTACAATCGAAGAGCGCGGCGACGGCGGCGGCGAGCGTAGGAGTTAGCACGCGCGCGCGCGACTGGCGATTAGTCACTTTTTCCCACGTCGCTCGCGGGAGATTATGTATGACGAGATGCTTAGGAGCTCGGGGTGTGGTTTGACTATTTCTGGACGCGACGAGCTTGTGTACCAGTGCCGCGACGACGATCTCGCCTATATAGCATATTTACTCTCGCGCGGCGCTGATAATAATACTGTATATACCTCGAACTTGCGCGCAGCTTCAAAAGAACCAGCTACATAATAATGCTCGCAACTGTTCTTTTTTACGATTTCACGCGGGGAGGGAAATGGACGTGGCGTTGAAACTATAGTTTTTCCATACATTTCGTAGGCAAGCGTGATGCGGTAGTCAGATTCAGGAAAACGTTTTTTTTGGGGTTTAAAAGAAAGTTAAAATATATCGAATGAATAAACTGTTAATATAATTTATTTAAACTGGAGCCTTTGCCCCACAACGGACGAGATTAAATTCGAGTAAGAAGAGTTCTTGATATACCTAAGGCTTTTTCCTGAACCAAAAAGATATTTTCCCTTTTTTTTTGTGTATAGGTTCACGGTATTATATTATCAATCTCATTTCTGTTCCAAGGAATTTCCAAAATTTCTTTGAATATACAATGAAAACTTTAATTTTCTATAAATGATGATTTTATTCTGCAAATTAATTTATAGTTTTTATAACATGGTTCAGATACGCATTTTGTGCACATTGCATTGTTACGACTACGACTACAGTTGCCCCCATTTGCTTTAAATCCTTTCATCTAATTTTCAATAAATTATTGCATTCATACGTTCTTATATATATATATATAATTATTCCTTCGTATAATAAATGTTCGAGGTTCATTTCGAAAATGTTCCGTAAATGTGAATAATCAAATGATTTGTATAATGAAAACTCACAGACATATAGGATAGCGTCAGTCACATCAGCGTTTCCCGTTTTTTTTTTTTTTACAAATCGCTGCTTTATTTCATTTGATAAATTCATCAACCTTTTTGTCAAAAAAATCCGTAATCTCTATTAATCATTGGAAGATTCAGTTAGCAGCTTATAAAAAACATTTTTTGTATATCGAAAAAGTGTTTAGAAACACAAATATCCAATATATACTTATAAATTTATAATGGCAAGTTACAAACTGATTTTCATTCTTAAATCAGCGCTGTATTTGATTAGATTTTTATGAATGAACAAGACTTATTTTCGACTATACATTTCATGTAAAAAGAAATAAATACTCTATTTAAAGGTATCATTATATGTACATATTATATGTGTAATTTTATTTTTACAAATCAGAATGGCTTATTCACCAATAAGTCTTACTAAAAGTTTAATATTTTAAATTAAGGTAATTGACCTTAATTTTAAACATTTATGTAAGAGTTACAATTAAATATTATATGAAAGTACCTAGTATAATTTTTTTAATAATTTTTTAATTTTCATATCGTTGACTCCCCCTTAAATTAATCAAGGATTAAAACGAGTTTTGTTAAATTAAAAACTATTAAGAAATAACAATAGCTATCGTAAATAGTAGAATTTTTGTCTGTTGGCGATATCTACTTTTGCATCAACAAAATTCACTATAAAAAAATTTTGTTCGACTCTTGACGTAAACAACTTTTATATAATATTAATTCTTGCACTATATTCTCATCAGAAACTCTTACACAAATATTTAAAATTAAGGTCAATTCTCGCGCTCGAACTACCTCAAGGTGCAATTTGAGCCTTATATATATTTTTTAGTAATAATAGTAGCATTTAATTCGAATTTCTTAGGTATTTTAACTCGTTTTTCATGTGTGACGTGTAGCAGCTATACTTATTTGGAATAAGAATTAAATGTACTTAGAAATCAAAGTATAAAACCGAAAGTTTTGCGTTAGAGAGCATTATTATGAATAATCTAATGAAAAAAGTAATGTTTCTATAAAATTATACTTAATATTTTTTTTCGTTCTCTCGTTTATGCAGGTATTATAAAAATAATACATACGAATTATGTACGTTTACCATCATATAATACTATATTATAATACTAGTACATTAATAGTTTAAAAATTTACTTGTATGACATGATTGTGAATATTTACTATGATATAAATTAATCATTTGTTTGATGGTGGACATCCATGAATTTTATGACACTAGGAATGGAAGATATTAACTGAATATTTTGTTAATAAAAACAAATAAAAAGAAATTCAATAAAGATATGATTTTTATGTCTATTATTTAAACCCTGTACGTATATCTTAAGGAGGTGCTAATTCCCGTCTTACATTTTACCGACTATAAAGTAAATAATTTGTATTAATTAAAAACATCTTTGAATTATACAAAACAGAATACAGGAGCACTTCGTCTATGAATTATTTATCATCAAACAACGTTTCAAATCAATATTTTAAAAATTTCTATTTCAAATTGAGCGAATTTTTTTGGAATAGAATTTTTAAAGATGTCATTGGAAATATCACTTGATATTTTACTTGATGATAGATAATTTATAGACGAAAAGTATTTGGGCCTGTATTTGGGATTTGCATAATTTCAAGTATTTATTCTGTTATTATCAGTTCTACAGAATCCGGTCATTCAAACAATGTAGTTGTAATGGTAGTTCTGTTGCAAGTATCCAGGTGGATTTCCACCTGGATTTCCACCACTAATTTTTACTATTTAGGTGAATTATGCAAAGATTGTAGATGTGATTCATCTGAAAGTCATCTGAAAATTATTTGTTAATCATTTATGTGACTTTGAATGACCTTAACGCATTTCAGGTATCAAGTTTGAGAAAATGATTCATAAATTTATTATTAATTTAATAATATCTTATTAAATTTGTATATTTATATTAGAGTATATTTTTAAAATGAAAGAAAAAACTGAAAATTTGTAAGCGATATTTTTTAATGAAAATTGATACATATATCTAGAATATAAGGTTTATTTTGTATTTTTTTACATTTCTGAATTTTCAAAAATCTATAAACTTCTAGATATTAATTCTTCTATTATTAACCTTCCTGCGCCAACTGACAAGATACTTATATGATTTTTGTATGGGGAAAACTGATACTCGAGTTATTACGCTGATTTTCGATGCCTGGTAAGGGTTTTTTCAGTACCAAACGGTGTTGTAGTAGCTCAATTTCAGCTAGTAGCCTTATAGTCTCTGTTTTTGGGGTTAGGTGTTCTGATTCACATATGCCAATATGCGGTTTTCCAATGTATTATTATATCCTGATTATTATATCCTGGTCAATGCAAAATGAAATAAACAATAATACAAATACAAAATTACAATATTCTAGCCGAAAAATTTACTCACGGGTTTTCAATCGCTCTGATTGCGAATATGACAATAGACATGCAATTGGAGATGGCATGATGACAAGATGCTCATGTGATTTTCACAAGCTTCTCACATGACTTTTTTTTAGCAGGATTAACTTATATATTGTTTGGCTTTTATTATAACAATAAATTGGGTTCCTCAAAAACTATCACCAGAAAGTAGGGTAGATGTACCGATTATAGAGGGCTTAAGCTAGATTGGAGAATAATGTACTAATTGTAAAATGCTAGTAAACTAAAAAATACTAAATGCAAAAAAATGATTTATATCTGATTATTATAATTATCATTTATATACACTTGACTATTATAAACACTGAAATGTATTGGAGAATAACATTAAACATAACCGTATTTTTTTATGTTGTAGGTAAAAATATAAAAGCAAGGAATAATATCCCAATAAGCACACTTTTCAGAAAAAAGAATTCTATAAGTAATCTTAGATGTCCTTAAAATAATATTACTTATATAATTGTATTAGCGTTCAAAAAGTATTCTTTTTTAGAAAAACAATTTTATTTTTACCACATTATAAGAATTACTTTTATAG
>UELV01107438.1:0-10617 GCA_900490015.1 Megastigmus stigmatizans
TCTCTCTCTCTCTCTCTCTCTCTCCCAGCCTCGTGCAACATATATAGATATATACACATATATATATAGAGGAGGGGAAAGACGGTGCGTCGTCGGTAGAGTCGTGCACATTTGGCCGCCGCGATTTCCTTATAATTGGATCGTCGTTCGTAGACACTCACACACACAGAGAGAGAGAGAGAGAGAGAGAGAGAGAGAGAGAGAGAGAGAGTCGTCGACGGCCATTAGTCGAGTGCACGTGCTCAGCTCGGCACTCACATGCAAGTGCACGAGCCTCATGATCCACTCGCGCGTATATTCACGGGTGCTGCAGTATATATTTCTCTTTGTGTCTGTCCTGCTACTGCTGCTGTTTTTTTGTATTATTTTTCGATGAATGCATGTTATCTTGCGGGTCAATTGATTTTGCCTTGCGGAGGTTCTCTCTCTCTCTCTCTCTCTCTCTCTCTCTCTCTCTACACTTTACGTGACTGGGGATACATTGAATTGACGATCGAGTATGTGTTGCGATCGCTTCGTTGGGTTCGCTGGTGCGTGCGGGGTGATGGGAAATTAAGTGAAATTATCGCGTGTAAATGGTCGGAAGAATCGCGAGAGTCGCCGATGTAATTACTAGTATTCAATTAATAATTTGGTTAGGCTGCTGCTATGCGGGAGGAGACGGATTTTTTTTTCTCGTTGCGGTTTACTGTATAGAGTGAGCGAGAGTGCATTATCGATTGGTACTTATTTGTTTCGGTGAATTAAGCCGGATTGAAAGCCACACTATGGATTTTTATGCAGTCACGGATTTTAAAGAGTGATTAATGATTCTTGATGATCGATTGGGTGGTATTGTGGGTCATAAAAGCGTGAATTTGATGACCTTTTATGTTGCTGTGGATCCGAAACTGTAGATGTTCAGAGTATCAAGAAGCATTGTTGTGGTGCGCCATTATTGCTTGTCATAAAATATCAAATTATAAACAATTATTAATTACGATTTTCCATTAAAATATTACTGACTAAAAAGTATTTTTGTGGTTTAATGTAATAATGCTTATATTTACCAGTGCATGTAGAGAAATAAAAATCTAATTATGTCATGAATGGATTACACAACTTTGTTAATTAAAGTTGGTTAATTAATGTTGAATATGTCTACCTACTAATGACGACGTAGTAAATGCTTCATTCACGCCGAATTTTATAATTAAAAATCATAATTAAAACAAGGTATCTATTATGGGTTAAATAAAAGTACAAATATTGAGCGTCCATCAAGATTTCCAATTTTTAAAAGGGTACCATGGTAAGGCGAATAAAGATTCGAATCAAGTCAGATTATTCGAAAGCGATAAGAGCATCGGTAAAAGTAGTAACATTGGTTGTGTCTATACATAAGTCCATTCTTCTACGAACCTCAAGTAGATGATTCACTTTACGTATTTTTTTTATCGGAAAACAAGACTGTGTTCTTATATCCACGGCTTGTACAAATTTAATAAGAACTTTACGAACGCGATAATGTTTTAAATCCAACCGCAATCTTTCGTCATTAATTTTCCCGCTGTGCCATTTGATACTTTTATCGAAACAAACGAAGCTCTGCAAACGTCTTCTCTCGAGGGAAGTCTTGTGATGATAAGTGTAGCCGCTGTATTTCGCTTTCGGGACCTATTAAAAGTTGGGAGAAAGAATTGCTTCGCGAAATTGCAAAAAGATTCTGTTGACATACTGCAGCAATGCCGGACTCGTGGTTTACAATCCTCTTACGTAAAAAGAATATAATAATAACTGCTGCCAAGTTTTTTCAGCTTTCATAACACTCGTTTTGCTCACATTTTAAATACTATCGACGTTTTCTATAATAGGAAATGCGCGTTGATTAAATATAGAAGAGCTACACAAGTCGAGCTTTAAATCGTCTGTTGCTCAACCATGTAATTTTTTTTATTAATTACACGAACTCGATCTAAAAGTGTGCATTTTGTCGCTTGAGAGTCCGTGACATAATTCATGCATTGAAAGTAAAGGAAAAAAGTTTCAGTATCGAATAACACAAATATGATGTACCGCGCTTGTTTCCCCAATATATAGAACGGCGAATATCAAGAGGAAACGGAAAAATGTTTCGATTACGTATAACACATCTCTTCAAAGGACATTGTTAAAATGCACCGACTGGTAATGATCTATTAATAAGTGACGTTCTTTTTCTTGTCGAATGAGATAATATCGATTTTATTATATGCGTTTCGCTCTCTTTTACATGCAAAGGAAAAACTTTATATTGTAATTCGGGTCAAATTCGACGAAGGACGACCGCCGACGCCGCCGCCGCCGTTTGATAATTAAATTGCGAGCGCTATTCAAAAAACAATTAAAAACTTCGACTCCATTGTTTTTTTTGTACTTTAGAGTACGAAGTTAACCAATGCGAAGATTGCAGGTGAGGAGAAAATTCCGCGTGTAAAAGTCCGTATAAGTTAGCATATTGCAAGCGTATCTCAATGTTTACGTAACGTCTACCAAAAAGCTCATTAGTTCATATCAGCTCATATTAGTTTAGTCGAATAATTTCCATATTCTTTGCGGTTCTTTATTTTAAATAATTATCCCCAAGGCTAAATGAAAATTGAAGTTTGCCTTTGTCTTACCGCAGCCTGGTAGTATCTACTTTGAGCAGATAAACAAACGCTTCTAAATCAGGAATAGCGCGAATCACGATTTTTAACTATTTCTTATTCGCAATGTATTATCATTCGAGTTTAAAAAACTAATAAGTAAGCTACAATGTAGGAAAATATAAACGTAGTATGAGGTGGAATACATATTATGGTTATTATTTAATTGAATAATATAATTATTTGACGTTGATATAAATGAAATATCTGTTCTTATCGTTATTAATTAGCTTCATCAGAAACTTGGTACTTACATGTTGAACGTAATGGCGGAAACAATGAAAATATCATAGCATCCTAACCTCTAAACATAGTTTTGAGCTTACAGGACTACAGAACACCGCAGTGAAAGGCGATATTAACAGAAAATCGATCAGAAATTCAATTTATATTTCATCATAACTTTATAGGCATTATATTATTTAATATGTCATACCTTTTAGAAAGATATTTAGTTTTACGATTAATTTGGTCAAATTACTAATAGGTTTTGTTAACGATTAAATCTGTGCGATATATGAAAATTTGAATTTTTCGTTGTACATAAATAATAATATAATTCGTTTAACTACATACCTCTTTGTACTTTATTATACAATATATTTTATCAAATGAAAAAGGATTATATCGACTCTTTTTATACTTCAAACACAATAACTGAGAGTTAATTTTCAAAAGAGGAAAGTATAAAAAGTTTTTATTTCCATCAAAGTGCAATTGAAAATCTGTGCCAAGAGCAACGCGGAGCTTTTTAATTTCCAAAAAAAAACCACTTCTTTTTCGTATTTTATAGTTTCATCAATTCAGTTTCCTCCATAAATGCATCAAGTCGAGCATAATTTTCGTAATTAAGACGTTAACGCCACTTATCCAACTCGAAACAGTTGAATCGACGTTACATTCGAACTCCTTATCATCTCGGTTCACTGCACCCCCAACTTCATCCGAACTCCCTCCCTCGTAAGCATCCCACGTAAAATCCTCTAAACTGCTTCCGCTATATTAAAAATCCCCCAAGACAGCCTACAGGCGCGAAACTCGGGTAAAATTCACTCGAAACTATAGAACACCACAGGAATTCTTCGCGCACACGCCTGCTAATTAAGAGAGGTGATCCAAGCAATTCGTTAAACGAGAGAGCCGAAAACATCGCGTACTTTTCCAATTTTTCGCTGCTCGCGCCGTCCGTCGTCGAGTTAAATCTCGTGGCAGCGCCAGCAGCGGCCAAGTTGTTTGCCACTATATACACACGCGGACGAGAGAGGGAGAGAGCGAGAGAGAGAGAGAGAGAATATAACTTTGGCGTGTCCACAAGCAAGTTCGTAGGCAGTATGACACAACACGGTATATATACGGTAGTTAGCGGGCGCGCGGACTTTCCACTCGAGATAGGAGAGACCTGCTGCTGCGGGACGAAATTTTGCTGAGAGGGTGGAAGAGAGAAGAGTTTTGTAAGTAAGTTTGTCGCTGCAGGGAGAGAGAGAGAGAAGAATAATTATTCGTCGCGTGGAACACCTGCGCGAAGGTGGAGGACTAGCAGGCGAAAGGTACTGCACTTCCTATAACTATCTTGGTTTATCGGAATTTTTTCTTAATATTCTGTTTTTTTTTTGTTTGTTTTGTAGAGTTTTTCAGAGAAACTTCGATTATTTTCTGCAATTGAAATGTGTTGTTTTACATCATGAGTTTCAAAGTATTTTATTATTCGGTTTCTACATACTTAACTAATCTATACACGCTAAATCTCTTAGAGTGGAAAACCACTCTTTTAGAGAGAAAATCCACTCTTACCTTTAGTGACAGTAATTAACTCTATTTAGAGTTATTTATTCACTCTAAAAATAGAGTTTTTGTATCAGCAGAAAAAATCACTCTATGTAAGAGTTGATTGTACTCTATTTAAAAGTGAAATAAGAAAAATTTCGAGGTTAGAATATCTTTACATTACAAATCTAAGAATATATACAGATTTTCTTTTTACTATAATATAATAATATTCACATTGAAAAACTGCTTCTATTTAATAAATATATTAATAATGAGATACTTACTGCTGGCAAATTTACAATTTTTTCCATTATTTGACACGTGTAATGTTCGTACCTATACGCACTCTACCACTAGAGTGAATTTAGAGTGAATTTTAAGCTTACTATAAAACACTCTAATACTAAAGTGATATTGTTCAATCTAATTTTTAGATAGACTTTTTCACTCTAAAAGAGTTACTTTTCATTCCAAACGAAATTGAATGCAACTATAGAGTGGATTTTCACTCTAAATATATTAGCGTGTAGTACGACATACATAAATATTACATCAAAATAGTCACATTATATAAATAGTGTATATCAATTGCATAAATGCTTACGTAGTATATTATACGTAACATAAACAATTATGAATGAAAAATGAATTTGCACGTAAATGATATAAGTCATAAGCTGACAAGAACTAAACGGGCATATCGTAGAGAGGTCGTCTGTCGGCTAGTATAGTCCCCTTACGTAGAATACGATTACAACATCGCGCGCTGGCCCCTGTGGCCTAATGGATAAGGCATCGGTCTCCTAAACCGGGGATTGTGGGTTCGAGTCCCACCAGGGGTATAACTTTTTTTTTAGACAAATCAACAAAATTATTTTATAAAAAACAAAAGTATTAGCTTGTACGATTATGTATCTCAAAATTTTTTTTTTCATACTTTTATAAACAATGCATCAAACAATTTCATCTGTAAAATGTATTTCTTATGCAAGCAGTTATACACGTTTATTTAACCGAGCTATGATTTGAAGTAGATAAAATTAGCGGTTTCTTTAAATATATTATAAACACTTACATAATAATAAGTCTCTTCTATATAAATCAATGTTTAAACCATTTGTTGTTTATCAAATTAAAGCTCGTTGCGTTATAGACGCTCAAAAGCATTATTCTCATACAAACTTCATTATGCCATCCACACCAATACGAACAAATGAAACCAGTTTACATAAACGCATTAATAATTCATTATGTAAATGGCAAAATAGTAGAAACGGAATGCGAGTTTTAACGCTGAATAATGATCGTCTCTCGCGCATGGTTGAATAGAAAAATTGAAGTTCCCAATCACAATCGTATATACGCGTACAAATAAATTCAAGAAGTCCCGGAAAACCCACGCACACAAGTATTCGAAGCGAAACAGTGTAGCGGAATCTGCGATTTTTAGCACCGAGAATCGCATACATGTGTGTGTGGAAGTTAGAGGCACGCGCGCGCACGTGTTTATGCACGCGCGAAAATTATATCGCTCTCGACACACCAGCAAGCGGTGCATGTGCCTTCTCTCTCTCTCTCTCTCACTCTCTCTCTCTCTCTCTCTCTCTCTCTCTCTCTCTTCTCTCTCCTCTCTCTCACGAGTTATATGTTTTGCCCTTCGCCATTTCTCTTTCTATTTATAATTCGCCTTTCACGTTCAACTGGCCGTGCGCACACCGCGTACTTCGTATAACTTTCCTTCTGCACGTCGAATGTGTACTTTTTTTTCCACCGCGTCTATCGAACCGAACGGTTTTTACTTTTGATCGTTAATTTTTACGTGATTGTATTCTTACAACTTTTGTAGGTAATGTGGAAAAGGATGATTGAATGATTTCAAAGCGGTTTCTGGATATATCAACAAATGCTGTTTCACATAGCTAGTGGACCAAAGGATTTTTAAGTGGTGAAAAACTCGGTATTTGGAGTGCTCAAACAATCGATGATTAAATACGCGAGACAATAAAATATAAATTTTGCGGAATTTCGTGCTGTTTGAATTAGGTTTAATTGAAGAATTGTGGAAATAGGCTTTGTACAACGTCAAGAAAAATCAAATAAATTACTAAAGCATGAAATAATGCTCGTGATTAAAATCAAATATATTCAATTGCTCACTCGGATCGTATATAAATTCCATAGTGTAATTTTTTCAAAATGCGAGCAGCACGTTAAACATGTTTATAAATAAATCAACGTACTTCAAAGCAATCAAAATCATTAGAAATAAAAACTCCACAACTTCTGCAACAGCCAAAAAAAAAAAAAAAACTATCGGCTCCTCGTCAATTTTACAAGCACTCCATTAACTTTCGCTCCATTAATCGCATTTCCGCAGGCAAAAAAAAGCAGAATCCCTCTCGCCTTTTCCTAAAACTTTCCTAGTACATCCGCGCCAAGTGCTTATACGAATTTATCAGTACATATAGCGGAGGCAAAAAAAAAGTGAGAGGAACCTCCTCGTGTCAATTCACTATCCCTCATTCCCTCGCGCGCACATACACATACACACACATACACATACACACTCACAGGCGGATCTTGAACTGTATAACGCACAGCGGCAACAGCAGCCTCCGAGTGACGAATTTCGCGCTCCGGGCTATTTTCGCGCCTTTTAAATGCCGCGCAACTGCAGCAGCACGCGCTCGCTCGGAATGGATTGCCTCGATCGTGATTTCGCACGCTGCGCGCTCTTTATCCCTGTCGCACTCGCGCGCGTTACGCGGAGTCTTTACCCTTTGCGATTCGTACTCGGCCGCTGCGCCAAGGCCGCGATAGGATCTTTGTTACTTTCGCCTGGGAGTTGAACGATAGTTTTGTATGTATAGTATGTGTGTCTGTGTGGCAGTGAACGTTTGGTTCATTGAAATTGCCGCTTTACTCGATTTTCGAATTGACTCTTTTTTTTCTTATCATGCGCTTTACACTGATTTTCTTTCTATTTCCAGGTGAATTAGTTTGAGATGTAAGGTGTTTTAACGAATTGATTTTATTTGTAGTTGGACCGAGTTTTCCTTATGTTAATGGTTTGGGGTTTTAAGCAGATTAAAATTTCGAATTTAAAGTCGGTAAAATGCGATGTTTATGCTGGGATTACATATTGATAATATTATGGAGTTAAAAAATTTAGTTATAAATCTTGTGTAGCTTTCAAATTAATTTTTTGTTTCATTACAATATCCACACTAGTAGTCGATATAGATTGAAATGGCAATAGCTCACATATATATTTTCTATCCCACAGTTTCGATCATCAAAGATAAAAGCAAAAAAAAAAATCGCCACCATAGCAAAGAAAAAAAAAAACAAAACACAATAGCCGCATCTGCAAGAATCGGCGAAAAATCACTTAAGAGTTCGTCAATAAAAATAGCCATTCGTCGCCAGTTTTCGCTCAGCTCCGACAAGAATAAAGGTCTTAAAATATGGTCTCTCTCACTCTCCGGATCTGCTAAAAATGTCGAAGCAAAATGTTGTGTCGAGGGCCGCGCGAATTTTAACGGTGTGCTGCCGCTGCCCGCGTGTGCGTGTCTCGGTGTCTCGCCCGAGTTTGACACGTGTAACCTATGGACATTTAAACAGGTCACCTTAAAGCACTTAAATGCGAAGCGGGTCGAGGTGAACTTCCATTGAACCTGTCAAACTGAATGCCGTGTCTGTGTGTGTGTGTGTGTGTTTGTGTGTATGTATCGATACTCTCTTCTTGCGTCGCGCGCACAACACACACTCCCACTCTCTTTCTTCTTATTCTTTTTCATTTTTTTTAATGGCTGATCGTAGCAACATATCGAACTTTTCAATGAAAGGCGCGCGGCGCTGAAAGTTTGTATCGTTTGTTATAGAAAGTTACGCTCGCGCGCCGCGCGCAGCAATTTCAAAGCGTCTTCGATCACTGCAAAAATGTGGGACGGCGAATAACTGAAAATAGAGCGGTGTTTTATTATATACGCCATCGATGCATTATTCGTATATTTATAAGTTTGAAAAAAGGTGTGACAGAGGTGAAAATTGCGAACGTTATATTGAACAGTTTGGTGATGATTTTGTTGAGAGGCGGGTTTGGAAAAAATATGTGCGCGATGATGAAAAAACTTGTTGATTGAAAATAAATGTCTGGTATACTCGTTGATTCTTCTTGTATACGAAACCAACAAATATTATTTGTTCGCTATAAAATAGATATACTTTTTTCAAGTAGAGAAAATATTTTTCATTTGAAGCGAATTTCGGGAAATGCATACCCAAATTTCTCGCTAACAATATTTGGCTTTAATAAATATTGTTAGCGAGAAAATATTTTGTGTACACGAATAGCGGTATAAAGAAATTTTTTTTAATCCCCTGATATCCAGTTTATAGCCAGTTTTTTTTAGTATATTGAATTTTCACTATTATTTCTACTTTGGGAATCCGTATAAAAATGATACAATACGTAATTAAAGATTAGTTCAAAACTGAATAATTCGCGGTATAGAACATCTGAACGTATATTGTATCTTCAATAGCCAAAAAATGTTGCTATTTGATCAGCACATTAACCAGTCATATCTGTCAATTTTCTGCCATGAGAGTCTAATAGAGTCTAATAGAATTCATTTATGACTTTATATGGGTATATGTTTATATAAGAACTATAATTAATTTGATAAAACTTTTCTGCATGTAGACCATATTTATTAATTAAAATTTTTTCTTTTTTGTTTCAGGTAAGGAACAGTTTTTTTCGCAATATACTGATTTAATGAATTACGTGAGTAGTAGGAGTAGTTTTAAGATTTTTCCGAGCACCATGTTTTAAAAAAAGTTTGTATTTAAAACGCAGAAAAACGTGTACTAAATTATATTTGATAATTTTTCGTTAACCTTTCTGGGAAGCAGACGATTCATGGTAAAAAAAATATTAAATTTACTTTCATTAATATTTTTTACATTTCTTATAAATTTAAATCCAATTAAGATCCGCAAATGCTAAAACTTCTTATACAAACCAAATTCTAAGAATCATTAAAAGTCTGCAAATGAATGTAATCTCGGCTATATTCGTATATTATAAAAATCCACGAGTAGAAATGAACTTTCCTTCTTTTTAATTTTGCTTAAAATACGGTCATATTCAAATACGTAATGGATCGAATACTCATACTTGCAAAAAATCATTTGTTCAAACCGTAAAAAGTAAAAACGTCTTTTTCAAAATAATTGCCGTGCTAAAAGTAAACAGTTATCTAAAGTGACGGTTTAAAGAAAATGAGACAAGGAAAGGAGCGTAAAGAGAGATTGACGGTTCGATAAGGAAATAAAAACATAAAAAAAGACGAGTGTTTGCGTGCAAGTATTGTTAGCTTAGCCCCTGGATAAACAGAGGAACTACATCGAGCACAGTAGTAAATTAGACAAAGAAATAATGTGGGTTGAACAACGAAAATGCTTAGATAACGAGTTTGAGGAGACCGATTCGCTTAATTTATGGAAGTACATCATCTTGGAATGCGCAAATGTGTTTTATCCAATTCACCAGTGATTACATTAAACATATAATCGTACTTAATTCTGTTCAAACATCTCGTGACATGATTAAAAAATTTTATATCGAATGTTTAAACATTATTAAAACTCAGCATGTCCGTATATTTTACTCGCTATTTTCTTTATACTCTCAATTTTCGCCAAGGATTAACGTTTCGTGGGAAAAGGAAGAGAACCAGGCCGAGACAAAAAAGACTCCATTAAGGATTACCATATTTCCCATAAGCCGCCGGGGATAAGGATCGCACTTTAACGATTTTTAAGCTGCACTAGCTACAGCTCTGTGCAAAATATACGCGGCACGTACGTCGTTTTAATCATACGACGGTTGAATCAATAGAATTAACTGATGCTTTAATTGTTGTTTGTGTAAATGATGATGTGTATTGGAATTACCAAATAATGATGCGTAAATATTTAAATAACCTTCCGAGGTAATTAGCAACTAACGAGGAATTGCATTACTTTAAATAATCCATTACTTATTTCTGGCATTTCAAATCAAATCATGCGTCCAGCTCGAAAATCGCGGCGAGACCTCCCAGCGACGCCAAACGACAAAAAGGCCCAACTCAAATAAGACATATTAAGGGATTAAAGTCGTACAAGTGGGGGG
>UELV01107442.1:0-25872 GCA_900490015.1 Megastigmus stigmatizans
TATATATATATTGATCCATGCTGACAGAGAGACACAGAAGAGAGAGAGAGAGAGAGAGGGAGAGAGAGAGAGAAGCGCAAAGAGAGAAATAGGCCTTTGGGACCTCGTCGATATTAAGGCGAGGTTCGCTTCCCCACTCTTTTCCACCCCTTTCGGCGGAATGATCAAAAATTGATTGATGAGCTCGCCGCGACGATATACGCGAACTGCAGCTGCACACGCATCCGCGAGAGTTCCGATGTAATCGCGCGACTATATGTATATATACATGCACATTGGACCGTCGTCGGCACATCGCTCTGAGAAATGAAGTTTTATTACCCCAGCTGCGCGTGTAAATATTTCACCGAGGCACGACTTTGCACTGGCTCCGCGGGATATGCGCAGCGCGGGAATATGTCAGCTCCTCTTCTTTTCCTCAGAGGTAGTTCGGATATTTTTTCAGCTCTTCCTCACCCCCATCTCCCTTTTCATGTGCTGCACATTGTCGCCATAAACTAAAAATGCTTATCAAGGGAATTGGGTGGGGAGGAAAAAAATGTGTTGCGTCTGATTCGTTTGTACATAGGTTATTTAAGAGGGTGGTGGTAAGGAGCGTGGAAATATGGCGAGTGTTTACTGATTCGGTGAAAGAGTGTTCAGCACTGTTTCGGATGTTATTTATCGCTGCGGAATGGGGAAAAAATCGTATTAGAGCGGACCATTATGCTTAGAGTTGACGATACGCTTTCGATAAATGAGATGGAAATGGTTATGATGATTTCCTTATGCATTTTTAATGCGGCGTACGCATTTAATTCTGCTACCTGCTTGAGTAGTAAAAATATGATTTATACACTTGGCGGGATTATAAAATGGTGAACATTTTACGAAGCAATCTTTGGAGTTTTAAGATGGTGCATTTGACATTTATCGCTGGGATTGATAAAGTTAGCGATCGTAATGTTATTCTCAGTTTAATGGCAAATTATTCTTGAGCATTTGACTTCTTTTACATAAAGGTTTTCCTAAGTTAGCTCGATCATTTTAATTTGTCGTAATGAAAGTTTTGTAGTCACACTTTATGCTTTTCGGAATCCGAATACATAATTTTCATTTTACGTGAGCGCATTCACTCTTATTTTTCGAAAACAAGTGTTAATTCTTTAAATTTTTAAAGTGACCATTTCTTTTATGTACATTACATAAAATATAAGAGTTACGATAAATAATTAATTTTGAGAATATTAACTACCAATAAGTTGACATCAGCTTTGCACTCTGAAGGTATTCCGTTATCTAGAAAAATTGAATAGTTCGAATATTATTTTTCCGTCAATTAATTTCACGATAAAAACTTTCCTCGTGTCGATTTTAAACCCAGCTGTGGTTTTAATCACAATTCATCTCTTCGCATAATTAAACATTCTTTAACCAGCATTTCAATTAAGCTGTATCGTGTTGTTGTTGCTAATCATTAACTAGGAATTTTAATTATGGCGTAATATGTTAATTAAAATTTATCATACTTATTACATAGCACTTTCGGTGCTCCAACGCCGACCAGAAATTCTAAATTAAAATTAAATTGTTATTAAAGTTCAAAATTAATTGAAAGTGTTCACTGTAATTAAATTAGGGTGTAGATTAAGCTCATTATTTAAATTAATAAATAGTCTAAATTTTGAGTCTGCTTATAACTAACACTAGCTAAACAACTTTAGGATTATATCATAATTTTATGTTTATTTCATCAAAGTTTGGAGTTCACCCTTGTAAACTCCAGCAATTGTAACGGGTAGTCTTGTTCCAGTAAACATTTATTATACATTAATAGGATAACATTATAAACAACTTCAACTTATCGTGTAATTTTTCATTTTACTTTATAAAACTTAATATATATTTTTAAAAAAGTATAGAAGACATATTTGACTGTATACAGATGAAGATATTTGTCCCCAAGGAAATACCTTTTATAGTTAGTGTAAAAAAGACTTCAAATTAAAAAAAAAACAAGAAATTTATTAAAAAGGACTAAGTTGATTGAGTATAATGGAAATAGAAACAGATGACGATAGCTAGACACTACTTTTTAATCAAGATTTTTTTTAATTTTCCTCTTAAGGTTTTCTACATTCTACGTCATACCAAGAGCTTCGTATATTCTTTCTTATCCCTGCCTTCTTTCTAATATTGTCGGTATCATCTTAATTCAAGCTATAGCTATACTGATGGATATAATATTTCAAAATAAGATAGGAATATCATACTGTAATAATTAAAAAAATGATTAAAAAGTATTGCAATACAATTATCTTTTACATCAATGTATTATATCATAATATAATTGTTGTTGCCTGCAGTGTCAATGTTACTTGCCCTTTATAAAAATAAATATAACCTTATTGCGCGGTTTAAAATACAGTCGTTTCACATACATAATTTTTCAAAAATAGAATATAATTATTAATACAAGAAAATATAGTATTTTGTACGAACAGACAAGTTTCATATTTAATTGTGTAAATATACTAATACGATTATCATCTTTGTAATAGTACTCTTTTTATCTCAACAAAATACGTGCAAGTAATATTTTAGATTACCATGCTTATTTTAATGTCATATTTTGGTAGATTATAGATAATCTGCTTGCTCCGTGAACTTTTTGAATATTCATAGCTGTAAAAAAACAACAACGAATGATTATTAAATTGGCTTGAAATTTTTATGAAAATAATCTTAGACCACGCAATTATGATTTCATTACTACCTACACATGAATGCAATAGCAGTCAAATGAAAAAACGATTTAGATTCACTTAAATCCATTAAAACTTACTTTACCCCGCGTCCTTTATTTCTAAATGTCCATTAAATGCGTATACCGGACGATTTATAAAACTGCACTCCACTGGTGGACTTTGAAAAAGATCGAACATCCAAACGATCGCCTCGAACTAATTCGCTCCGCGATCGATTTTACAAGAGCAAGTAAAAATCGCCTGCAAGAAATCAGAGTGTATACACATTCTAGCCACAACCTATGAGCCAAACCTGAAAAGTAACCTTCGCCATTAATTTCTCAGACTAGTAATTCATCGGCTCATTCCGTTGAGTGCTCCACCCGGACAGTTGGCCGTTTTTGCCGCTCACACCTCGCGAGCAGCAAAACTCTTGATTGATCGACGTGCGGCGCATCCGATTTTCCTCAATTAAATTTAATTACAAAAGCATCGCGCCCGTCTACTGTACCGTGTGGCGTAGGCGCGGAAGGTCGACTTTAATCCTCGCAAAGTCGTTACCATGTGGCATACATATTTGGGAGAAAAGTCGGCTGGCGCGCGCATTCGGCATTAAATATCCTGCCTCCCCAGCCGTAGCCGAAATTCGAGTATTTTGCACCTGCTGCCCCTATTTCTTGCATATACGTGCGCACATTCGTTGTTTGCTCGAGCGCATGAGAGGGAGCCGATGGGATTTACGGAGAGACGGCTAATTGCGGGGATTATTCTTTGGACTGTACAGTCGAGAACACCGCTGCTGCTGCTACTGCTGGTGGTGGTCTTTTAGCTTCGCGAGATGAATTATTTCCGAGTGAATTCTGCGGCTGAGGTGGGAGAGTAGTGAATATTTTCTTCCTGTTTGCGTAACTGTTGATAAATTCACGTATACGACTCGGTTTTACTGCACTTTCGTACAGCTGTGTTTGAAGAAGCGAATTTAGTGATACGCTTTATGCAGTATTAAAGAAATGAAAATGAACTTTTTAACAATGATTGGTTTTTTTTTTCATGAGGTGGTATTGGAATGTAGTCTTATGTATTAGTGACCGTTATTATACCTTTATTAAATTAATTAGATGTTTTAAAAATTTAGAAGTAGAATTTTATAGTCATTTAATGGTACCATACATGAATCTAGGCATATACTACACTTTTATATACTATAAAATAATAGTGCGAGGTATAAAATTTAAAAAGAAAGTACCGCTACAACAATTTTTTATCAACCGAAAAATGGTTTGAAATATAAAGAAAAGAAATTTTAATGGTATAGTGCATATATAAAAGAAACGTAATGAAATAAACAGATATTTCATTAAATCTTGCTACTTTAATTAAAGCTTGTAAAAAACGCTACTTAGCCGGCAGCGCGTCTTCTTTTGAAATGTTTGCGACCTCACGAAGCGAAAGTGCAGGAGGCAGATCAGAAATTAATTAGCGGTTGGAGCTATATTAGGAAGAACGACGAGCGCGTACTTCATTGAATTTCATGGATTGAGTTCGCCGCATACCACCGGCGCACTTTCGCTTTCTTTACATTCGGATCAGCAGTAATGACTGTTAATTACCCTATCTACATCTCAATGTAGGGGATAAAATTGGAACCGCAGTTATTTCATGCGCCTCGTTCAACCTTATCCTTTCCAATCAACATTTCTTATTACCGCTAAATCTTTGAATATCGATAGAATTTCATTCGGATTGTTTGATCATTGAAATATACTTGTAAAATAGGGTTTTAATTACTAACTAAAAACTTTTAATATACTTTCAAAGTAATTTTAAATTTTTTTTCGCGAAATAATGAACGTTTAGTGTAATTCTCTGAGATTACTGGAATTAAATTTTTCGAAAATTGGTCTTGCAAAATAAAGTCACTCATTAAGAAAATTTTGGACATAAATTTCATATCTTTAAACTATTTTAACTTTTGACTGCTTTTTATTCTTTTATTCCTAAATTCTACCGTTCTTTTAAAATAAAGTCAGCACTAGCTGTGATGCATAAAAAGAGATGTCTCTTTCACCGTTTACATTATCAGCATTATACTTAACTATATATAACTGACGAGTTCAGAAGTAACCTCTTTAAAAATAACGTATCGAACAATTACAGAAAGGTAAATATTAATATTAAGAAAGTGAAAATTTAATTTTTTCTCCATAGGTTATATTCGAAGTTTCGTAACAGCTTTTTTAACTTTCCTTTCATTTACAGTGATCATACCTTTTTTAATTTGATATTACTTGAAAAGCTCCAAGCCATGGTATATCAGTTTTATACATCTACTATTTTAATACAAAAACTAGCGACTTTTCATTGTTTTTTAATATTGGTTCTTCATACTTTGATTAAAATCTGACTTTCTTTGTGTCATTTACATACTAACTATAGTTTACAAATTTTATTGCAATGAGAAAAAAACATTTAGTTTCTGTAATGTTGGGTCTACAGACTTATAGAGTATACTTGTAATATTTTTACCGTTCTTTAAATCGCGAATTGGAATCACCATTGCTCGGGTGACAATCTTAAAGGGGTTTCCATTAATTAACCTTTTTAACCCACCAACAGATCACTTCAAAACGATTATACCAAGTCCCCGATAATTAATGTGCTTCACACACCACGTCGTCCCAGAAAATCCGTAATCTCGTTGTTTGCTCGCTGGCATTCGGCGATCCCCCGCAGGGGCGCCGCAGGAGTTTAATGGCGAAAATTCCGTTCACGTATACCACGTCCCTGTAAAGTGGCGGATTTGTCGTTCGAATTACGCGCGAAGGGAAGCACTAGCAGCAGTAGTTCTATCTCATTTCCAACCAAGGTAGCGACTCGCTCGCGTGCGATTCCCAGCGAAAAAAACGTTAAAAGTCTGGAATTGCCATTCGTTTCGCAACAAGTTTTGCTTCCAAAGTGACGCTATTCTCAGTTCGCGCAAGAAACCCACGTAGAAAATGATCATTCGAGAACCGTAATGTGGCTGTAAACGTACGCTGGAAAGTTTTAATGGCGCATTTTAGATTTTGGAAAAAAATAAGTATCGAGAAGTTGAGCTGATTGATAATTTTTATTTAAGTTTCAAAGGATGTCGCGTTGTCACGAGAACTTTGGAGTTGGAATGTCCCCAGTGTGCGTGTTATGTTATTCCGATGAGATGTACTTAAATATTAAATTTCAATTCGCTAAAAAATTACGAAAGTTCAGAATATATGCCACGATCTATCAAATAATACTAATGTTTCAAATTCGTTTTTCCCTGTACAACCTATTCAAAATTAGAATAGGTAACGTGTTTTCAATTGATTTATGAGTCAAGTGTTTTTAGGGCTTAGAACTAATTTCCCAAACATCGACTGAATAACAACGCTGAATAAGAGTACTTGACTCGCAAGTTGATGAAAATTTATTCGGAATTTATACACCCAATTATCTACCTTCCAGCCATTTCGAGTTATAAAGTTGTTTACAAAAAGCTACGGCATAAAAGAATTCCCAACAAACTAACCTGTTCGATTGATTTTCATCTAGACCCAATACAAACAATTTCAGTAATATTTCGTCGCTTCCAAAGTATTATCGGTTTTACACGGCATCTTTTCCACGTCCGCTTCCAAGTCTTATTCCATCTCCAGCCAACAACACAACTCTCGCTCTCCGAAGGGAACTCGCCAAAGGAGATAAGTTTTATTCCGCAAAAAGCAGATGCTTTATTGTAAGAGAAGCTCCCCGGTGTTCTTATAGGAGCTTCCCAATAACTTATGCCGTTTGACAGATTCTCTGATACGCAGTAGAGCTTTTCCCGCGTTATACACACACACAAATGCGCGCGCAATGAATTTTTTGCGAGATTTTCCACTCGAGCTGCTTCACCCCTCTATATAGCGTCGAATCACGGAAACCGGTAAATCAAAGCGACGACTCGCTCACACACACATACACACATGCAAACATACACACACACAGACCGATATTTATGCGAATAATGCTCGCGGAAATGCGAATTTATGTACGAGGGGAGAGATAGAGAAAGGCAGGTCATACACGAGGCTGTATATGGTTTTAGTTGTTTGTCTCTGCGTCGCGGTAAATACGTATACGTCTGCCGGGATGCGGAGCGACAGAAACGGGAGACAGGCTCGAGGCGAAATTAAGATATGGCGAAATGGATACAATGGAAGATGGCTGAATAGGCGGGGGCGGGAATTTGGGATTCGAGACCGCAGGTGGCCTGTTTTATTAAGAAAAACCGAGGATATATTATTCGCTGCGGTATAATCCACGATTAATCCTTGTCGCGTACTTTTGTTGTACTCTCGTCGCTCTTGTAGATGTCCAAGTTAACCATTATAGTGGATTTTTTTCGATGAGCATCGATCAAAATAATGATCCACGAATTATACTTACAATTTTTCTAATAAAAAAATTTTAGTTTACTCGAACGAGCCGCTAAGTATTTACGTTCAATATCTTTCGACAAAGCTTTATAGCTTTTAAACTCTGTCCTTTGATAACAGACCAACAGCTTAATTAACTGCATAAGCGCGCAGCTAACTAGCGTGTCAACATAGCTGACTTAGGCATGGTCTATCTCACGGGGCAGCAAGACGGCGATATATCTTAATGTGGAGCCAGTGCCGCGAGTCCGCCACATCCTGGATAATGTAATCCCTAACTACTTTGGATGCTCGCACACATTCCTGGCCATTACGTGGATGCAATGATAATATAAGAACGGCCGAGAGCAATAAAGACCCAAAGTCAAGTCCAACCCTAGCGCGGTATAATTTACCGTCCACGTAACGCCAGTATTTTCTCTCTCTCTCTCTCTCACTCTCGCGAAATTTCACCGATGAGAAAAAAAGAAGGGAATCCGTGAAAAACAAAGATAGACGCACGCTGCCCGTTACATTCGACGTTAACAACCCGCCGTCAGTTGTAGAGAAAGGACCTGGTGT
Source organism: Megastigmus stigmatizans (assembly GCA_900490015.1). Classification (NCBI taxonomy): domain Eukaryota; kingdom Metazoa; phylum Arthropoda; class Insecta; order Hymenoptera; family Megastigmidae; genus Megastigmus; species Megastigmus stigmatizans. Next base: position 7,724 of record UELV01107442.1, read on the forward strand.
ACATTTGCGCACGGGTTTTTCGCGATAGCTTCCCCTCTCACTTTACCTTTATTCCATCCGATCCTTTGCAAAGGTAACCAACGACTGATACTCATTTTGTTTCCGCGTTCTACCGCTTTTTTTTTCTCGCTCTGCAATTCGTTCTGCCTTTGCTATATTTATCTGCAGGGCGTGTATAGGTGGCTTTGCGTGCACGAAACAGATGGTGGGTATACAAAAGGGGAAAGATATTGACATTGTTATGTAACAAAAAGGGGATCGATACGAGTATATTGCAAAGTTTGAATTAGAGGATTAAAAAAGCTGTAAATGGAATCTTCGCTTTTTACTTTTTTTATAATTTTTTTTAGTATTATAATATGACCTTTTGATTGTTGATTGAATTGAATGTTTTGACATTTTTCAATATATATTCTGCAGATGATGAATATGAAATAGATTGTAATTTACGATTTCAATTTTGGGATTTCGATTCGTCGAATCGATCGTGTCATTACTAGTAATTCAAAAAAATACAAAGAAAAAGTGAGATGTTATTTTTTTAATTATTAGACCTCACACTATACTTCCATAACTCCCGCGCGTGTTTTATTTGATTTTAACTAACATTTTTTAATTTAACGTAATTTCCATTCATTAAAATAACAATGTATTATAACATCCAGTTACGATTAAGTAAATTTAAATTTTTCAAAGCCTGATGGATATATAACAGCATCATTTGTTCTCAGTAAAGTATGTACATATATTATCATAATTTAAAATAGAACCATTATAAATGAAAGGATAAATTTCATTCCCATATTGACATTAATTTTCTTTTCGCTAAAGTAATTTTAATAGCAATGTCAATTTTCAACAAGAAAAATGATAAAGTACATACCCATATGGTGTTCTGGATAAGCTTCTATCGGTGTTGAAAATTGTTAATCCTTAGCGAACAGTCTCCTGAGAATCTGTGCCAGCCTATATAGTGCAGACGCCACAGAAATGTGGTTATATGACCTTAAGGTCCGCAAGATATTTCTTGAGAATCCTATTCACTCCAACCTTGCTAACATAAAGTTTTTAATGAAATTATTATACGATTCGTCTTCTCAATATTACATGGTACAGTAAATTCATTATGTGTAAATTGTGCAAATCAATATACTGCATTTCGCAATTTCTGATGTACGCAATGCAAATTAAATCACATGGTAATTGAATTCATATATCCTTATTCGCAAATGACCTCTGAAAATTATTATGAATATTTTTGCAAAATTAGTTCAAAATTTTGTATGTCAATTTCAATATGAAGAAATAGGAGAAATGAAATTAAAAAATAAATTATAAATGTCACTTTATTCGATAGTTATACAAAAAGAATTATGTAAACAGATATGAATTTAAAGTTATATGAATAAACTGCACGTTTTAGCATTACAAGAATGATCCTCTTTAATCAATTAATTTTCTTCCTTTCTTCAAATTTAAACCAATATCCATTTTCCGCTGTAGTAGTAAATATTCTCTTAGCATAAGTAACAGGATGTTGAGATTTTTCGGTAAACTTGATAACAAACTTTCTCACTATATCAATAATTATTATTTTCGCTTCCATTAGAGCAAAGCGATTTCCGATGCATTGTCTTGGTCCAACGCCAAATGGCATATAAACATATGGACTGATTTTGCTCTTATTTTCGTCGCTAAATCGTTCTGGATCAAATTTATCCGGGTCTGGAAAATATTTGGGATCGCGATGAAGACCGAAAACCGGAATCATCAGGAATAAACCTTTCTTCATAAGGTATCCAGGAGATCCATCCATATAAGGTGGAAATTGAAAATCCTTTGTGCAAAGTCGGTTTGTGAATGGTGCCGGAGGATACTTTCTCAGCGTCTCATTTAGAACCATGTCGAGATAATTCATCTTCGACAACGAATCATATGTGAGCTTGCCATCATCTTCCGTAAGCACTTTCTCTATTTCCTTATGCAGTCTTTCTTGTATGTCAGGATTTGCTGCGAGTTCCTGAATAATAAAGCAAATGAAACTGGACGAGGTATCGAAGCCAGCTATAAAGAAAATAAAAGCTTGACCTAAAATGTCTTCAATGGTGACGTCGGTACCGTCTTTCTTGTCCATGGCCTGCATCAGTAGATGAACCATGTCTTGTCTAACAATTCCCTTCTCTTTTCTAACGTTTATTGTATCGACGATAGCTTTTTTAAATAATCGGTCGGCTGTCCTTGGAAAGAATGTGAAACCTAATGCATGCATAAGTTTTGGAAACGCGCGCAGCATCTCAATCTTTGCGAAAAACAAGGGTGTGAATGATGTCGCAGATTTGCCCTGCATATAAAATTCATTATCCCGGTCTATCATGGAATTAACTTTCACTCCAAACGCTACAGTGGCTATAACATCGTTCGTGTATCTGGTCATTGCATCCTTACCCTCAAAGTTGCTTGCTACCTTTTAAATTTCAAATTACTCAGTATTAGACCGCAACATTTTTAAGAAACAGAATTTAATTAATTTTAACCATTTTATTGTATTTAAATTATGAATATATAACATTCGAGGACATTATGAATTATAAAAATCATTAGATTATCGATTTTTTTTTAAGTTTGTTTGAAAACAAGAAACACATTGTCTCTTACATGATTTGCAATATGTTATTGTAATTTTTCATCGTGCAAATAAATTTAGATAAGGAATTGAATTTACTTGATAAACTGATGTCTATCTTGCAAGTAGGTGCACCATATATTTATTATCCTTCAAAAACTCAATAAAATTATAAAATTTATGTCTGAATCGTGGGAGGTTAAAATTAAATTGTTAAGTAATAAATTTTAATGTAATTTATACACCCGAAAATTCGAAAATTATTACGAAAGAGTTGCGGTAAATTAGTCGCTTAAAAATTACCTCGGGATGCTCGACGAAATACTGGACAAAAGCGCTGGAGCACTCAGCGATCAGCGAAAACATCAGTTTCATCCTCAGAGACGTATAGCTGGGACTAAGTGTACTTCTAAACTCCCTCCATCGTTGACCCTGGAGCGAGAAGAGATTTCGACCCACTATCGGGTCCATCTCCTCGGTCACGAAGGTAAAGTGATCCGTGAAGTTGTCGAAATTTTTGATGCACACTTCGCGAATCATATCTGGATCCTTGACAACCAGGGTTGGCATCCGAAAGTCAAACATCCCATAGTATCGCGCTCCCGGGTGTTTATTGTAGAGATTTAGCCCGTGGTTGGGAAATGCAACATTTCGCAGGAATAGAGGTGCGTTATTGCCAATTATAGGTATGAAATCCGCGGCAATTATTCCGCGTCGTTTCCAGTAAGTGTATTGGTAGATCATAATATAGACAGCGTATAAAACAGCTGCAGCCAATGCATACGCTGCTATTAAAAGGTAAACCATGATTGTCTCTTCTATTTGGCCACGTTGCTTCACTTTTTTTCTCTAGTTCTTCTAGTAATTGCACTTGCGTAAGTGATTTAAAAACTGAAACACTATATTTTATTATTTATTTCATTTAGAATCAAATCTAATATTTAGTAGAATATATTTAAATTTTGAAACCTAAACTAAAATACGTGCTATCTAACTAGAGATGAGGAAAAGATAGATAATAAGATACGTAGCGATTGTGAAGAATAATTTTTTATATAATCCAATATAATGCAAGTTATTTGCACGCTTTACTCATTTTATTATTATCTTTATTTCCCGCACGTACGCCAGCAGGAACAGTTTATCACCTGCGTCTCAAGCGATAAACTGTAGCTTGTTAAAAAAAAAAAAAAAAAAAATATAAAATTAATGGATATTACAGGAAGATAGGTACTAAGATACGATTTATCGCTGGGCAAATCACCTTACTGGCTCACAAAATACTTTTCAGGTCATTAAAAGAATATTTACGTTGAATACACTAAATATATCTATATTGTATTTCATCTCACTTTCCATAGATTACACTCAACCAAATTAAATTAGCATAACAATGTACACCGTATACGTAGATATACTTTATGAATCAATATTAGTTGAAATACTTGTAAATAAGTTTTCTAAAAAAATAAGTGTAAGACTTGATTTGCAAAAAAAATTTTAATTTCACATAGTTGCATCTATTACATAACGTACATTCCTAACAATTTTAGAAGAACTACACTCAATGTCAATTATTATTATAAATACCTTCAAACACATGTCTTTTGCTTATCAATGAACTTGTTATATTTTGCTTCGATCATCAGATGAAAATAAATTGTGATATGTTGCTGCAGACCTAATCTGCTTACTCTTGACAGCGAGAACAGAGACTGAGTATATATTTTTCCTTACTCACGGTGCAACATAAGCACATACGGTGACATGCGAAAGTGCATCGTACTGAAGTTTTAATAAAGGATTTTATCTTCCAGAATCGAGAGATAAATCGTTAAGTCGATAGAAAATTTTGCAAAATGTATATGCAGCGTTTAAAAGAAACTAGCAAACTCGTGTAGGAATGCATCTAAACGTGAATGCACACTGATTCCTATCAAGAGTCAGTAGTTCCGCTATATATCTAATCTTCAAAATCAATCATGTATTTCGATGTCAGATTAATTCACAAACTCACTCAAGGATTGATATAAGAGCGTGATGAGTTGCAAAAATTTCAAGCGACGCTGATTAAGACAAGTTTTACAAATTATTAGTTTTTGTTATTATAATCTATTTGTAATTCTTTCTTTTCAAATATTTTTCAACATAACGTATTTGTGCTATTAAAGTAAAAAATTTCCTATGAAATATTAAAAGCAGCTAGAGATTGAATATGGTTTTAGATTCGACTTGAGAAAAAAATCAATAGCAAGCATCTGGTGGCCCAATTCATATTTACTTCTAATAACATTAAAATGAAATGCTTGTCGAAGTCTTCTATGCGAATATTAAAACGTAAAATAAAAATTTATAATAAAACTGGTATGCACGATGTTGGAAAATTAAAAAATTATTATTAAAATAGTGAATAGGAGAATGAGAAGTTATTTATGATAAATAATAACGAGTTTTTATTAGTAATTATTGCTTATTCACCAGCACTCAACAGTGACTGTCATATAGATTATTCCCTTGAACTTTTCATTTGGTTTGAGATAAGATTTTTATTGCACTACTCATCATAAGTATAATGTATCAACACAAATCATGTTTATTACATAATAATCTTATGTAATTTGAAGTACAAGAATGCAGAATGATAATGTCATTATCACTATATGTGATTCCTTTTAAATATACAACTTTGTTTGTGATATCGGCGAACTAATTACAAATTGAGCCACGGAAAAGCGACCGAGACCGACTGAGAGCTCGCAAAAAAACTTGTTATGCTCTTCTATAATCGGACGCAGTGCCACTCCTTGGTATTGCCAATGACGTCGCAGTTTGAACTAGACATTGAATCATCGGCTGGAAAGTAAGTTCGCGAACGTGCCGCATGATAAATGTCGAGCGCGACCATCGCCAGACTCGCGCGACGCGCTAACTGCAAATGAGGATGACTGTGGTTATATTCGCGCAAGTGAAATCTGCTAATGAAAATAGTATGGCTTGAACTTTGCTGATATGATATCTACTCTGCTTTGATGCGAAATTGATGGTTCCATTAGAATTTAAGATCAGTTTGATTCGCATCTGCTACTTCTTGTTTGGGCTTTTGACAGTTTTTATGATGATTAAAGATTGTGTTGAGATACGATCTGTGGATTCTCGTGTATACATTGATCAAAACTTTAGCGTATATAACTATTGAATTATTATACCTATCAATTTCAATAAAATATTAAAACCTATAGATCTTTTGATATAAATAGTAAAGAAATGTATAAAAATCACGTTCTACGCGTTTATCAAGATAAAACATATTTTCTTGAAAGTCTTAGATTTTTTATAAAAATTTTAGTACAAATAAATCTTCGTATTTGACTCATGTTACGGCGCAATATATATTTTAAAGTTTTTTGTACAGTATTTTATATTGCACATAATTCCACGAATATGTTTACAATACACGTCTTTATTACCAGTACGCAATATATCTCTTACAAAAATAAAATTCAAACCGTTCCGTAATCCAGAGAAGAAATAAAATTAATAGGCTCTATCGGCAATCAAATTTCAAGCCCCTAAAGGAAGTAATTAATCTCCATCAGTAGCTTATCCACGTCATAATTACCTTCAATCACGTGATTAGCATTTCCCTCCCTTTCCTATCAAATTCACCCCCCACACTTCTCCTTAAATATATCAAATCATCCTTTCCATACGAAAAAAACATCCTCAAACTCCCTCCCTTGAGGACGCTAACGACCATCCGATCGCATTTACTCAAGATTCAACATGTCTCTCGACTCTCGTACAGCTCTCGTTTTTCTCTCTTCATTCCCAAGTTCACGATATCTTTCCGTCGTTCGCTTGAACCTTTTCACGTCGTCATCGGCTCATCTTGTTTCTTTCTCTTTTCCCTCACGATGCGGCGTCAGTGTAAACTTTACATACACGCCCACGTGTATTGTGTCGCGGAAGCGGCGGCAGCGTCACTTGCGAGAGCTGCCGTAAAGTGTATATCGCGGCGGGCAAACTTCCTCGAGTCGCGGAAGGGGGAAAAAAATAAGCCAGGCCGTGCAGGTGCACTCGCCCATGGACCAGTGGATGCACAAACATTTTCGCTTTTAGAGACGAAGACTGTCTTGCGACAATTCTTTTGAAATTTCGTTCCCTCAGAGGCTGTAAAATTTCCGAGTGTGGGTTTGCTTATAGTCGTATTTTACTTCGAAAAAGTAAGTTGAATTTGTGTAGTTTTCAGTTTAGGAAGGAGATATCTTTATTCGCTGGCTTGAGAGTTTTACATAAAAAAGGAAGACGTATATTTTTGTAACAGCTCAGTTTATTCGTGTGCATTTACTTTCTTATTTTTACTCTCGCGTATCGAAATTTATAAAGTACGCGAATCATTAAACAAATTGTAATCGGAGCTGGTAAAACCCGATACAAGCTTCAAAAACTTTTTGATGCATTAGATGTTTTTATAACACTTTCTGAATTCCTATTTGTATCTTGTTTTTATTTCGCAAAGCGTTTTCAATCATCTACAATTATTGTTAGGAAGTTTTTTTTATCCAAGTAAAATACAAAATATCATTTGCAGTATTAGTATATGATGTTTGCTCTGTGGAACGAATGTCAAACTATCTTGCATCAACGTCTTGTAAAAGCTCTTCGGTTTGCCAAAGTGGATGCAAGGAATCACCGAATTATATTGTTTCTCGCATAAAAGAATTTCCTTTGGAAAGGTCAAATCACACCTTTATCGGATTGCCGGCATTTCAGCTGGTCAATCGAGTGGACGTTTTTCGCGCTTTAAAAAAGTTTCAACGAAATAAACGGGTATTCATTCAAATATCAATTTTACTAAAAGCCGATATGTCAAAGTATTTCTGGTGCAGAATGTTCCCAAAATAAAGGACCAACATTTATCTCTTTTTCTTCCGAACTAAACAGACACTTTAAAAAACACTCATGTAGAATCTTATACACTGATAAACTTTCAAAAAAGATACAAACTTATGTTATCGCTCAGTGTAATTCAATTTCAATTTGTCATTATAATACAGATATATATATATATATTTCATAGAACAGCTTGAGGATGTACAAGCGATTCTCATTGAAAAATAAATTTCCAACTTTGAGAGTTGACATTTGATGAGCATTTAGTAGTACATCTATTTGAACTAATCCAAAAAAAAAGAATGCATTCACCGTCTAGATACTGAGAAAACAGCTTCTGAAGTTAACAGTTTCGATGCTCAAATACACAGGACTTTATGGCAGAGAAGATTCTTGCGTGATTTCTTACTTTTTTTGGTACTGAATAATCCAACTTTAGAGAATCAAAAACCATTTAAAAGAAACTAGAACTCTTATAGAATATAACGATATGCTTAGAATATGTTTATAATATGTTACTTTAAAAGCTGTTTTCTCAGTATCTAGACGGTGAATGCATTCTTTTTTTTTGGAATAGTTCAAATAGATGCACTAATAAATACTCATTAAATTTCAACTCTCAAAGTTGGAAATTTTTCAATGAGAATCGCTTGTACATCCTTAAAACAACTTTTAATTTTTGAATTGTCATTTAAAAAAACAAGAAACTAGGTAGGGCAAATAAAACAGTTATTTTTAAAGTAATATAGTCCAATTACATTATTTAAAATCAAACGCAAATATCATTACGCTATTCAATAGTATACAATTAAATACCTTCGCGCATCAGTTATTTAATAACATTTTCAAATATAACTGATGTTTACATGCTATTTGTTTTCCGCATCTCTTGATTTACAATAATTTAATAAAATAAAATTTACATCCAATGAATTCGCCTCCTGTTCCGTATAAATTTCCATTTCCATTACCGATATTACTCATGTTTATTACATGTGCAGTTTTGATTAATGATATTTACACTGGAAAATTCGCAGCGTGAAAATCTGAAACTAATGATCTTAAATTTTAATATTAATTATTTTACTAAATTTCATTAGAATAAATGTTTTAGTGTATGTTATTTTAAATCTTTCGTTTTAAATTATCTCGATGAATTATACTACTTTATTTTTACTAATTAATAATTTAAACAAAACTCTAAATATTTTCAATAATAAGATTGTTTATGAAGCCACCTATAAATAACCAAATTTAGTATTAAATACGCGTAGAGCGAAATAATAATAAAACACTGAACATTCTCGATTATCGGCTACTAATACCCATTGGACAAATATTCTTTTCATTCAAAAATATTGTACTGAATATTCCTCATCTGCTGCTAAACATTTATTTATTTTATTATTCATATGCACTCTATTCATTGTCCGCATAAAGCTACATATAATTATAATATCCGAGAGCAAGTGCGCGCACGGATTGGATCTCGTAAACCCCTAACTACATGAGACTGCGTACCTGTAAACCCTTGGGATTCGAAGTAATTCTACCATGTGTACTATTCGCCCTTAACAACCAAGGAGAATTCCAACAACAGAGCTCTCTCAGAATCACCGAATGAAATCTTTACCATTATTTACGATGTAAAAGAAAGTCTTCGTTGAAAACAATTGTGCTTTCTTGGTGACGAGAAGGTTGAATAGCTGGATTGCTATTTTATCTAAGACTTGTCCGGCGAGTCTTTTCGTATTCATCTACTTTTCTCCTCGATTTCCAAGAATCAACTTATTTCAGTTGTCTGAAAACAAAGTTGAAGAAATCATATTGATTTTAAATATATTCAGTTTGAATTCCTTCTGAGACTTAATTCACTTGTTTCAATTTTAGAGATCATAAATTATTTTTAGCGACATTTTTAAAATTACTTATTTGATTAAGATAAATAGTCGTGGTTATACGAAAATTTCAATCAGGCACCTAACTAATTTTTACCTCGATTCTAACGCAAAACTGCCAGTCCCGTATTGAGATGCATGGGAATAAGTCGATTGAGCAAAAGCAAGCGCCAGCAAATCCATCAATATGAAAACCATCGCCGCAAAAAAATATCTCCCCATCGTTCTTGTTAAGCGCTCCGCGATGATTTCGAATTTTTCAAAGGGATCCGATTCTGCTCCCTCAATTTCTCACTCGTACATAGCAAGCCGAAACGACTCAGCCCTTTTCAATTTCCCATCAAAGCCGAACGAGCGAGGCTCCAAAGAAATATTCTTATCGCGGATTAATTATCGCTAAAATTACATCCAAGAGAGACGGTCCGGAAAAATCGCCTCCAAGTACCTTTTCCATGGATAATAAATATTATATTCGCTGAAGCTCGAGGGAAAGATTAGCGTTCATACGATCGGATTCTCGAGGAAAAACTTTGAATCCTTGCGACGCGTATATAAAGCATTCTGGCGGCGCATGACTGAATGGAGAAAGATTAAAGTGTCTATTACACTTTTTCTATCAAGACTATCAGTTTTGTAATTTTCTTTTCGAAAGCTTACGGCCACTGAAAGTTTTAGTACATCAATAACTAGGTAACGATATTAAATCGATTAAAGACAGCTTTAAAGAAAGAATACTGAGTGGAAATAATAATTTTAACCAATGCTTTAGTGTGAGTGAAAAAAAGTTATATAATTCATTGTTAACAGCTCTTTTAGTTTTAAAACATTGGCGTAACATATAACAAAAACTTTTTACCCGTATTAAAATAAGAGAAAATATTGCTTTTCTTAAATGTACTCAAATATCTTTTCATATAAAATTCATAAAAATGTAAAATATAAAAGGGAAACTCATTATGAAAATATATTCACTTTTAATATATGGAATAAAAGGAATCTTAATTTTGTATCATTTAAATATTCTAATAAAATCATTTTTTTAAATTTTTAACTTTTTTTCTCTTGAAAAATTGCTTATTCCTCTCTATGTTAAATATTTATTTAAACATGTTTAATTTAAAAATTGAAACTTCGGTTATAGACGTTACAATTCGTTTACTTACTTAGTTATAATATCAGGGATATACAGTTATAGTATAATATACTATTCATATATGAATTACAGGAAATATGGTTTACTACACTGCATTTTGCAATTACTCGAAACATAGGTATACGAAAGTAAAACTTCAAAATAATCACGTAAAGCTTTTATTCACATTTTTAAATGATACATATACATCTTGTCTTACGAGACAAGTTTGGATTCAATTCAGCGATCTACTCCTTTATAAATAAAAATATTAAACTTTTATAATGCGCAATAAAAAGACTTTGAAAAGTTTCCCCGCGCAGCACAATAGCAATTTAATCTCCGAAAACGCTTCGCTAATTTAATCTACTGAAAAGCATTTCAAATAATTAATATACAAAAGAAATCACTCAAGTTAAAGCGGGTCTTTAGAGCACGCGGACTTGGCCGAAAAAGAGCAGAAAAATTGAGAAAATGGGTAGGGGAAAAGCGTAAACGGCGGGAGCTACAAGAAATTGGATAACCTAGATTTAAATCAGAGGAAATTCGCAGCCTTGGCAGAGTGCATTAAAAAATGCGAGCGGAACAACCTTAATTACTTTACCGCTCGTAATTCTCAGCCATTTTCCAGCTGGTGTCGTTGCACAATTCGTGAATTCCAACGGGAGACATCGAGCAGCTCCCAGTAAATAAAGTATCTTCGTACACTTTGCCTTTCTTAATTATAGGGAATGGTTTTCCTTTCTTTCAAAGTTACGGTTTAATAAATGGAAAATTGCCCTGTGCCCCGCCAGCGGCGATGTCCAATGCTTTTATTTGTACTTTACGTTAAACCAAAAATGCACTCGAAAATTTTCCCTCTTTTTGGAGCCTTTTTTCCTACTTGGACATAAAAATTCTTCTATACCTTCTGTTCCAATGATAAAATAAAATCCTTTTTGAACATTCTTACACGTACGTAACAATATTTATTTTGAAAATATATCTTAGTAATATAATAAATTACATTTATTTCGCAACTACAATTTTAGCATTATAAAGAAATGTTAAATCGCGATATTGGATTTAAAAGGTTGGTGTTCAATCTTAGATAGCTAACTTATTATTCGCTCAAAACGATAAGAGCAGAAATTCAATAAAATTCCGATACTTACACAAACGCTAAGTGGATTTTCTTTCAAACTTGGGGACGATAAGGAGGTGTAACTTCGCTTAATTCGAATCTCTTGCGCTTCAGCAATTATACTGCGCTCTCTACATGCCGTCCTTAGTTACGATGCAAATCTTTTTTGCCAGAAAAAAAAGAGGTGGGAAAAAGGGAGATACGAAAACGGTCACACGGAAACGTGAAATTTTTTTCTTCACGGATATGACAGTCAGGGGAAAAGGTCCGCGTAGGTAAAAATAAAAGAAGAGAGAGAGAGTGAGAGAGAAGGAAAAATTTCTCTTTACCATGGCAAGGAAAGGAGTAGTGGCGGTGTGACGTCCCAGGGGGAAAAAAGTCGACTTTTCATTTTGCATGCTAGACCTCTCCGCACATTTTCGTCCACCTTTTCTTCTGTCCCCTTCACTTCCTTCCTTTCTTTCTTTTTCTCTGCTTTCTCACTCGATTTTTTCGCATATTCAAGAGTGAGAGAGAGAGAGAGAGAGAGAGAGAGAGAGAGAGAGAGAGAGAGAGGGAGAAGCGAGTGTAGGGAGAGAAAAATAACGTTGTCCTCGTGAAGCTCGAAGGTCAAATATATACACACGCGTCTTCTGCTCTCTTTATTTCCTGGCCATCGTCGATCTTCTTTGACGAAGAGAAAATCAAAGAGCTCCGCGCCCTGCGCTATAAAAGCTTCCTGAGAAGGTTATTTCGGTTATTTTATCGATCGACCGAAATCTCTCCAATTTTTCATGCATAAATTAGCCGTCGCAGCTTACGAAATAATCGTATAGAGTACCGAAGTTTGTATATATTTTTAGTCGGCAAGAGTATGCCTCAAGAGATATATAGGCGATAAAAATTCCTCGAGCCGATATGCAAACGGCAGCGCACCGCAACGAGCAAAGAAATAAAATCAAACCCCCATCTTCTTACTCTCGAGCATACATAACGGCGCATATCGCATCTTTCCTATACCTTTATTACGTTTCCTGCGCATATATGTACATATCTATATACATCTCTTCCCGTATACCTCTAAACTTTCTTTTCCCCCGTTTTCTTTTTTTTTTTTTTTGATTTAACCTCTTTTCCTCCCATGTTCCCACTTCCCTCTTGGTCTGTGCTACTGATCAGCAAAATTCTTTCTAGAAATAAGTTAAGTCAAAGGAATCGTGAAACTCGGTTTTATTAACATTTCAAATTCTAAATAAGATATGCAGATTTCGTTTAGTTGCGTTTGTACGAGTACATTTTCTAAAATATGAAAGGCGATATTAAAGTGAAGTAATTTTATATTAGAGATGATCTTTTTTATATATTCAAGAAACGTATAAAAAATTATTTTAAATAATCGAAGAGTATAAAAATTTATAAATAAAAAAGGACTTCTGTTTTTAACATTGTATGATCATTTTGATGGTATAATTCATTATATTCAATATAATTACGTGCATAAATTGTCATCTTCCTATAGTTAAAATAAATTGATGAAATATTACCTTTCAGAAACATCAACTATCTGATCAAATTATATTGCAAAGCCATATGATATGGGTTTTATATATCTGCAATACTTTGAAAAAGTATAACATTTCTAACGCAAAAAGATAAAATCATAAATACGAATTGATTACCTTGCTTCAAAAAGTAAAATAAATCTAATTTACAAAAATTCTTTAAAAAAGTTAATATTTATATTTAAAACATTATTGAGAAATAAAGTTATTTTTCTATTTACATTGAAAGCTTTAAATTTTTTAAAAACTATTTTACCATATAGCATCGAACCAATTTCATTTGTTCAAAACTTATTCGGAATATTGCTGACCTTAAAACAACAATTTGTTTATTCCATGTTATAGTTTCAGTTTGATTAACAGACCTTATTAAAAATAAAAAATGTCAACTATTAAAGGCAAATTAAACAGAAATCTAAATTAAACGGCAAATAAAATTCCACGTCATATACATCCAATGATTAATGTTCCGTTCATTATTTTGCTAAAACACAGCAATTACGATTAATCGTTTAGATGTCCAGGCTCTCCAAAAAATTCGACTCACCGAGAAAATGATCACTCGCAGAAATCTCGAAACCACTCCTCTCTAGCATGTCTCTCTTATCTCAGTCGAAGTTGGAGGCACGCGGGAAAAAAGAAAAGACAAAAAGCCTCCCTCCGTCTCGGTCGCTTAAATTCTACGACGGGCTTTGACGGGTAGCTTTTCTCTCTCTCTCTCTCTCTGTCGTTTCTCGAGCGACAGAAAAGAGACGGAGAAAAAAAAGAGTTGGAAAGAGGCGTCGATGAACTAGCTCCATCCAAATAGGAGAGCGAGAGCGAGAGAGAGAGAGAGAGAGAGAGAGAGAGAGAGAGAGAGAGATGACGGATAAAGAAGGAGCGGAAGTAAAGGAGAAAGAAACGGAGAAAAGGAAAAAGGAATCGTGAGAATGACGACGAAATTGAGATTTCGCGCGATATGAGGGAGTTAGCGAGGGAAATATGATAAGGAAAGATGAACGAAGTTCAATGAATTACGCCGATGTGTTTCAACTGATAAATTTAAGCAAAATTTTATAAGGGGAATTCAAAGAATGACTGTCAGCTAACATCGCGGTATTTTTTTAGAACTTTGACTAGATTTTATAAAATAACGTAAATCTGAAGTGACATAATTATTCTTTATAGAAATATAAAGGGTGCTCTTCTCCTGAATGTAGTGAAAGTACTTATAATTTTGATATTCTTTAATAATATATGCATAAAACTAGTCACAAAACCAGTCACGTGAAATAGCGCTAAGGTAAAAATATGCAACGTATGTTTAATCATAAAAAAGGAATTTAATCATACCACTACTTTTTTTATTGCAATGCGTCATTTTTCAATTATTTTTCATCTAAGAAATTGTTCAGAGAAAGTGTGGGCGGACCTTTTTTATGATAAAAAGTATGACGTATAAAAGCTATGTAACTTACCATTTTACTTAGAGCACAAAAATAATTTAATTAGAAAAATTTTAACAGGTGTACCTATCTAAAGGAAAACTTAAAAAGCATGCGATAAATACAAAATATGACGTCTTACAACACTCGGCACATATTTACTTGCATATAATTTATATTGCGCCAAAACACAATTTTCATTTTCTTAACATTCCTATTTTTTGAAATATATTATTCTTAGTTCTTATGGATACATGAGTAATTGTCTTCCTTGGATAGATAAATACGTAATTACCAAATTAACTTATTATGATACTTACCTAAAAAAGATAATCAAGGCGGAGGGTGAAAAGAATTAAATAGGAAACAGACCTTTGGATAAGTGTCCTATTTAAAATTATTCGTAATGGTGTTATAATTTTAAGAATTAAGGGGAGTCGTATATAAGACCAGGATAATTTCGATTCACAATTCATAAATATTGGAAGACTTGTTTAGTATTCCTTTTATGCGTTATAAATTAAAAATGTATACTTAAAAGTCTAGAGTTATGAATTCAGTTTATAGAAGAATAAAATAGTTTAATAATTTAATTGGTTTATAAGATATTTAACATTATAAATAATTACAAAGGATCCCAAAAAGGTTTGTACAAAAGGATGTTTGAAATAGACGTATAAAACCTACATCTTCACTAAAAGATTTAGGAAAAAATGGTATCTCTTTATTCGTCGGAAAAAAATTGAAAATCAGTATGTTATCCTATTCTTCTATTTCTACTTTTATGCATTGAGCATTACGATCAGTGTGTCCTTTATCAAAAATTTCCCACTTAAAAAAATTAAAATAATAATTTAAAATAAATTAAAATGTAACCGTCCTTAAGAAAAGACTATATTTTAGCTTTTAATGAGAACTTTTACTTTATCGAGGGCAAAAATGTGTATGTGTTATTGTTTAAATAAAAATGTTACGGACGCAGAGCTGTTGAATCTTTGAATCTATATTTAAAAGGAAGAAACTTTAATTTGAAAAAATAAATTTAATTTAATAAAATAATATTATTATCAAAGTTTAATTGTTGAGATTATTTATCATATTTGCGAATCAATAATTTTTAACTTATTTACATTCATTGCGCTATGTATATAAAGTATTCTAAATCAGATAATGAGATGTAACTGTATACTATGAATATAAATTATTGAGATATTAAAAAAACCGACCTTCCATACTTTTTGTTATCGTTCTCCAAAATATTGTATTCAGATTCTCATAACTTATATGTAGGGGGAATGAAAGGACTGATCTTAAATATACGCGATAAAAATGACGACAAGCAAGAGCAGGTATGTTACAAAGATAAGCAGATATTTATTTATGTATCTAGCTATAGAGGAATAAACCGTATGTTGGGCTATTTAATGAGATTATCTGACATATGAGTATCGGTCATTTTGTTTAAAATAATACTGTTCGCTTATATCAAAAAAATCAAATTATATTATAATGATACAAGGAATTATCTAGTGCACAGACAAGTTTGTATTTCCGCAAAACATCGGCATTGTTAGTGACGGTTTCTTTTTAAAAAGTTTATTATTGTTAAGAAGATTATATTATTTATTATTAATTATGGTAAAAATTCTATAAATGAAATTAATAACCATTAATAGTATACCTATGTCAATAAAGTATCGCCTGACCATATTGTTCTATTTCTACTGATTGCGCGTATTCTGCAATCTATTAGTGTATTTATAAGCACTATAATATGCTCAATTTTATCGAATCGAAATTGTCTTGATTCTTTCTAATTAGTTGAACTGCAGTCATCTCTATATATCGATCTCCATTCTTTTGTATCTTCGATTGATATCCTGGCTTTATATAGATTTTATCTGTTAAGTTAGTTCACTATACGCTTCCCGAAGCATTCTGTTATACGACATCTTAAATTTCGGCATTTCGCGTGCAGGCGTCGTCCTAGAAAAAAATTTCATTCACACTACCCTTAACTCACTCGATACGGAGAGAACCAAGCGAAAGTATAGACGACGCAAGCGGGCTATACTCAAAGAGAAAGAGAGAGAGAGGGAGAGAGAGTGAGCGAGTGAGTGAATAACAGAGCGACGAAAACACGCGACCGCTTAAGAAATTCGAAGACTGCGATATTAGGAAATAGAAAAATGAGAGTGCATGAGAAAGTCGTGCGCGGAGGTTTGTGCAGTAGCGGCGGAATTTATCCGTTGCCATAAATTTGCCGATCCATATCTAAGAAAAATGCCAATTCACAAGATAACCTCGTGCTAAGCGGCAACTCACCTCTCAGCTAATACCACAAATTATACATACAAACTCATGAAACATTAAACTTCGTCCTTTACGTACACATGCGGTCGCGTCGTATGGCCATAAAAAAACCATTTCATTCACATACTTTCTCTCTCTCTCTCTCTCTCTCTGCCGGAGCCTCGAGCACGGAAGTAAGAGGTGAGTGGGTGGGTAGGGGGGGGGGAGGGGGTGGAGCGTAGGCTAGAGAGTAGGAAAACACACGCGTACACGGAAAGAAAATCGAAAGAATAAGGCAAGGTAGAAGCGGCGTCGGCGGCGAGATATCGAGATTTCGCGCGTGGCTCAAGTGAGGGAAAGAGAGAGCGAGAGAGAGACACACAGACAAATCCAGCCCACCCCCTACTTATATAGAGCTCGAGCTGCCGAGCAAGAGAGAGAGAGAGAGAGATAGAGGAGGTCTGCCGGGTATTGATTGTCAGCGTCAGGCGCGCGCGCTCGCTGTGGTGTACAGTGGCGCTCTCCGTGTGTATACCGTACGATCCGGCGGGGGCATGTTCTCCCCGTGCGCTGCCGTAGCTGGTTACACTCTCTCTATCTCTCTCTCTCTGTCTCTCTCTGACCGAGGTATATAGACACCGGGAGAAGGAGGAGGTGGCGGAAGGGGAGGGGGTGGCAGGAGCGAACTCGGCCGAACCAGCCAGTCAGCCGCCAGTCTTCCCTAGGCGCTCGCTCGGCAGGGCCAGAGAATCGAGTTGCTCCAAAAGAGAGATAGAGAGAGAGAGAGAGAGAGAGAGAGAGAGAGATAGTCGTATATAGGTGCATCTCCCTCTCTACCTGTTTGTACCACTGACGCGTGCGCGGGATCTCCCCCTCCCTCTCTCTCTCTCTCACTCTCTCTCCCATTCACGTTATCGCATACACTGCACACACCCCCTTAACCCAGCCAGCGGCCGCATACATATGCACGCGTGACGGGCGTGTACAATACACGCCAGCAGCAGTAGCATCGCGTTTAAATTTGAATCGAAGCCAGCTTTGGTGCTGCTCTCCCAGCAGAAGCTATGTACCCCTCCAAGTCCCGCTCGCGTCAGTCTGAAAGAACGCGAGATACACAGCCAACTGTTCGGAAGAGAGAGAGAGAGAGAGAGAGCGAGAGGAGAGTTGAGTGTACACGTGTGCACATACATAATAGATGCGCGCGATACGCGGTGGCTCGTCGT
>UELV01107442.1:25892-37606 GCA_900490015.1 Megastigmus stigmatizans
GTATATAGGCACACACTGCACACGGGCCAAAGCCAGCGTGGTGGCAGCACTTGTACCCTCAGCGCTGCTGTCGCCGCTGCTGCTGGTGGTGGTGGTGGTGGTGGCTGCGGCGGCAGCGGCGGTGACTCTCTCGTGTCGCCCTGCGCTCGGCTCAGTAGTAGTAGGCGCGGACGGCAAGACGGGTAGCCTGCTGCAGCCTCACTCGCGTGCGTCGCGCCTCTCTCCTTCCCCCCTTCGCGCCCGGCCCCCTCTATCTATATATATACATATATAGCACGTACGTGTGCCCCAGTGGCAGACAATACACACACACACACACATTGATACACCTATACAAGCGGATTCGTTGTGTGTACTCGTTTCGCCTGCTGCTGCTGCTACTGCTACTACCGCTGGGCTGTTGACTTGCCGCGAGCGCGCGCGCACACACAAACACAGATTTACACGTCAGCCCCGTCTAAAGATAGCGAGAGAAAGAGAGAAGAGAGAGTGTGTGTGAGATTTTGAGCTACCGTACGCTCTCGCCCAGTCACGCACTTCCACACACACAGACACACATCTACACGTACAGTTTAGCTGTCACACATCATATTTACGGAGAAGCTGCTGCTACTGCTGCTGTCTCGACAGGAGGAGAGAGGAGGAGAGACAGATAGAGTGAGAGAGAAAGAGAGAGATAGAGAGTATAACGATTATTTATATTTCTACCACAGACAGATATGATTATTGTAACGGAGGAGGCCCGAGGTGAATAAGGACGAGGAAGGAGGAGAATAGTGAGACCCGAGATTTACCAGGGATATTATAAAGGAAACAAATAGTACCTGCTGCTACACGATACCGTCGTCGCTCGGCGTCGTCGCGCTCTTCTACAGCCCACCCCTTTTATCCTGCACTCCAACGGGGCGGCTGGGATAGATACCACGAGCGAATTACTAACCTGCGCTCTCTACATAAACAACACAGGCACCGCGACACTTACTACAGCTCTCGCGTTCTATATATACGTATATACATATATATATACTCGCGATTGTGTGTTCGTGCCTGACGCACACAAGAGAGCAGAGGAGGAGTACTCTCGAAGAGACCGAAGAAAAGTGTGTGTGCGGAGGGGATAATATAGCGTGTCGTCGCTGCTTGGCCCCGGCGCATCACGTGTGCACGACACATACACTAGCCTCTTCTTGTGGCGCTATACTTATATACGTAGAGACACAGCACGTGCTCTCTCGCTCGATCGCTCTGTAGTTGGACAAAAAAAAAAGTACGCGAATTCCAGCGTGGGACATGCAGATCAACTCGGCGACAACCCCTGCCGCGAGCCTAAAGTGGAGGAGAGAGACGGAGCAACGCCGATGAAGGAGTAGAGAGAGAGAGAGCAAGAGTGCGAGGAGCGACTACGCACGTGGAACCCGACAATGCAATAATTTCAAACGGAACAATAAGGAAGCTGGCTTTAAGAGAAACAAAACGGAGAACAAATCAGAGAATAAACTGACAAATATATACAGATACATTATATATATATATATAGATATATATGTGTGTATATATATATATATGTAAACGTACATAGAGACAGAGAATTTATTAGAAGATATATATAAAGAAATATATATATTAAAACATAGATATATATACAAAGGATATATTAAAGAGAGTGTGAGTGTGTGAGAAAGAGAGAGAGAGAGAGGGTAGGAGAGAGATATAGATTGTAATAAGTAAGATAGATTGAGAGAGAAAGAGAGAAAGAGTGGGTGGATATATTGGTGATCCGGGTTCGAGGAACAGAGATAAGCAAGACATAACCGGCCGCCGAGATGTACGAGGGAGGCATGGCTGCTGAACGGCAGGTACGTTTTATGCTCCTGTGATTAGACACAACAATCAACAACAACAACAACAACAACTACAACAGGAACACCAACAAACAACAGGAACAACAGTTCAACAATGCAACATAAGATCCGCAAAACATTATACCGATTGCAAAATCCACGGGTTAAGATGGCGTGTGCGCTATTACGCGAGCTGTAGAAAAATAGATGCAAACCAAATTCTGTCGTAGCAGAGAGTTTTTAGAGTTCGCTGATTTTTCACAATGTTGTAGTTGCACGCGCGTGTAGCTCTGAGCGACGAGAATGCGCTTTTGAATGGAGATTCATGCGCGGTTCCCGCAGATTTCCCGTTTACGTACGCGGGACGTTTGATGCACGAATGACGCGACGCGCGGGTCTTGAAAAAACAAAAGGTTTCGGTTCAGTTCGTTTACGCAGATAACGAATATCGATAGTTGTACATTAAAGATACGGCAATCGGTTAATTGTATTTATAAATATAAAATGCTGAATTGAGAAAAGTATAGCGAGGCGGTAATCATATCTATTCGGTATAACGAGAGCATTCAGATATTCGAGTCCGTAACTAGGTTTCGCGTGCTATATGGAAACTGATTAATTTGAGTGATTCTAAATTTGGACGACGTTCTATATCAAGCGAATTCGAGCTTAAAGATCCGAATATCTACGTACTTACGTAAACGTTCGTTCACAGAAAAAAACGGGCCGGTACATTTGTACGATTTTTTTTCTATATATTGTGATTCCAATTAAGTTTCATTGTATGAAATCTTCCGGTTTGGTTTACTAATCATTGAAATGAAAATAAATTCAAGCTTTAATATGGATAAGCCATTCCTAAAATGAAATTTATTTCGTATCGATACTGACCTATCCAATTATCGGTATCAAAACAGCAAACGAGATCACTCTATTACTATATGTAACCGCATCACGCAAATCCACTTAAACTAACTAAATGTTGTAGCTTCATTATTAATGAATTTTGTGAATTTGAGACTCAAACGGTTGCAGTAATATGAATAATTTAATACATCGCTTGAATTAAACATATTAAACTAAACCGACAAGTCTTTTTATTTTGTTTATGATTCCGCGATAAAAATTATAAAATCGAGCGTAAATTTTTCAAGTTCGCTGAGTTGAAAATAATACACTTTTGCAACCCCAACAATAACGATATAAAATTCTTATTTTATTTCACACTTTTATAATTTTTTTAAAATTCTTTTTAAACTTCACAGAACTCGACATGAGTTCACAATCGTAAAATATTACCGTAATATTTGTTTTATTCGCGGGAAGCATAAAAATTCTCGCCAGAATGTCGGAAGCATTCAAGAGATTTATCAACGTGTAAAAGGTACACCTCATTCCGTGAATTCGAGATTCCCACCGCAGGCTAAACTTTCTTCGCTACTCTTAAAGCGACTACGCTCTTAACCGTGAATCGTTCCCGCTTATCAATCAAAGATCTACGATCTAAACTTTTTTTACAGCTCCGTAAATGTGTACACGCACATTATCCTTCACTCTCTCACGCACTCACACATCTCTCTATATTATATACACATATATGAAACACATACGAAATACACGCGCACAGACATGTTTCCTATAGGGGACGTTATAGTTTATAGATTAATCATGCTGACACATCTCACTCATCTACGCGCACACACGTAACATCTTTTTTTTTCTGCATCCATCGACGTTGGCTGCTGTTGCTTCCCACCTGACTTTTTGTTCGACGAGACTATTATACACACAGATATCGAGCGAGTCACTCGATATGGTTTTGTCTTAGATTTTTCTGGCCTGATCGGATAGTGTGCCAGCGATCTATATAGTGTTTTCTTTTTTGTTTTCTCGTGTTCCTTGTTCTTTGACTTGTATCGATGTATTATTAATGGGGTTAGTCTATAGGACAGTCTTACTAGCCGTCTGTCGGTTGAACGAGAATGCGACGTGTTTTTTGTGATGTTTTCTATTTCAAAACTGCGATGCTTTATATTTCAACGGTACAGAGTTCATTAATAGTCGTGTAACGTAACAGAACGAGGCAATAAATACGAAATTCCGCAAGAACTAATTGGGACTGTTCGTTTTTGCCTTCTTTTTTGGAACTCTAAAAGATATATGTTCGTTATGTCCCTGGAAAAGTAGATGTTTGTGTTCATCACACGTGTTGTCGGAAATTCTAGTTTTCTTTTTGTTTTTAGTGCATAATTAGATGCAAATTAAATAGCTTGTAGAGCGTGTTTAATTTAGAAATACAACTGTTTTTTAGTCAACGATAAAGATGAAACGTAGTATTTTAGGACACAGTAAAATGCTTTTGACGTACAATGTTATCTTTTTGACCGTAAAACTTTTTTCAGATCAAATAAGCTAGATACATAAATTATATACCAATGATTATTATATACAATTAAGTTAAATACGTGCATATAGTGAGTGAGAGAATATGCAAAAATCCTAACGGAAAGAAAATCTGTTAATACAGAATTTCTTGATTCTTTTAAACATTTATTAATAGTGCTATGGTCCCGTATATAGGTTTTCCAGAGAATGGACTACCCATACAAAAGGCTTATACGAAAGAATATAAGCCTTAATGAAGACTTGCAAAGTCCTTTATCGTCAATCATTCTAACTGATGAATAGAATTTTTGTTAATAAAATCAAATGTTTTTTGACAGCTCAACAATTGAGCACTTCCATTTTACGAAGAAAACGTTGAGTTTCTTCTCTTCGTATAGTATATTTTATCACGCATGCAAAAGTTGTAACTCCATATTCAAACATTAAGAGCCGAAAACTTACCTGAAATATCAACTGACTTATACTTGCGCTTAAGTACTTACCAAGGTTAAGCTTTATTTTTGCTGAATTTTCGAATGTGATCTTAAAACTTTGTTAACAATGTAGTCAAAGAAAATAAAGCGTGACTGAGATCATGAAACATTTAGTCAGGAATAATTCTTTGTATTTAATACATTTAAATATCTACTCATCTTTATTGCGTGTTTTTTTAGGTCTATAAACCTCTAGAGTAAAAGCTCCTTGAATGAATCGTAAGATATCTATCACATTATAAGCTTCTCTTAGCAGATTTAGTAATTGACATTTGGTAATTATTTGCATTTATTAGGGAGTTTTTAAAGTCCATTCAGATTAGGTGTATTTAAAAGGGGTACGAACTAAATTCCCGAGTATTGTCGGGGCAATGATTTCAATAAAACAGTGGCTCATTCGAACTTTATGGGAAACGGAAATTACAAAAGTTGCATGTATCAAAACGTCAGGAATTCAATTAAGCCTGTACCGAAGCCTTTTAATTGAAAAGTTTTCCGAGAGAATTTATTGAATCTGCACTATACGCCGCGATTTAACGGACAGTCATAGTGGTCCCGTTATAAAATAAATTGTAAACAAATCGAAAAACAGACTATTTCGTTAATCTAACGCCGCGTCGGACAGAATGTGCGCAAACAAATTTCACTGTTTAATTTAGCTGTAGTGCAGTTGACATTCGGTAAAATGTTGTTTGCGATTATCGCAAATAAAATGAAATATTGGTTATGTATGCATTGTTCGGTAGTACAAAATATATTACGTGAAACATACCTTTTTCTGGAAAATGTACTTCGAACACGTGTATTGACATAATCCATTCTTTTTCGATAAACACAAAGCCGGAAGATATTTATTTTGATTCAAAATCCCGGTTCGAAAAATAAACAGGGAATGCACAATAAAAAAGTGTACAATGCTACATTGCCGCCACTGTATCTGTAATATAGTAATTGATGTGAGCACTGATAAAAACTCTAAAATTAAGAATCGTAAAAAAGTAACGGAGAGGGAAATTTTAAACTGCTGGACTGGAAATTAAAATTAAAACTTTCTATATCAACGAATCCATAAATAGCCTGCAATTTTTTTCTTAATTAGTATATGAAATAATGTAGTCAAAATAAAAATATTATGAACAAACGGATTGACAATATGTCAATTAAATTTACTCATTGATTAAAAACTTAGCTTATAATAAATTGTAAATTGATTACAATTTTATTGCAAGCTATTACTTTTTTAAAATAATGTTTCGAGTTGTTGCTTTGGCCAATTTCAGCAAAAACCAAAATAGAAAAGAATTTGTTGGTTATGTAACGCATTCTTTAAATGTATCTTGTGGATGTAATTTCTGCAATAATGATATTGTTTTACTAAACATGAAAGAGGAGCATGAATGAAAAAAAAAATTCTTCAGAAAAGTTATTAATTATGCATTTCCATTTGGAAATGAAAAGAGATTAATCTACATGCTTAATCCTTTTTCTGCTATCTTTTACAGTAACATCTTTTAAAATTCATGTTTCCCTTAATTCTTTTTCATCATCTCAAAATTTTTCATTACACATGAAAACTAACCTTATGATTTTGATATTACAAAATAACAAATGTTCGTTAATGTCTGCTAATAATAACTTTATTTATTAATTGTTCTTTTATAGCAGACATCATTTTTCAATGCTCTCTTGATAAGTAATGTTACTAGTATTACACAAAAAATCACAAAGTATTATTTTCGATTTTTGAATAAAAAATGCTACAGTATATATTATACTAGATGATTATTGTAATATTTTTTATTAAAATTTACATGAATTTAATAAATATTTATATCGTATAATTTTACGATGTAAAACAATAATCGTTCATAAATTTTCAGTTCCAGTAGTTGTATAAAAGAAACGAAATTTCTATCAAGAAGCAAATCTTTAATAATTCTTACCAATACTTTTCCGAAGAGCGTGTGTTATTCCAAAGCTGACTCCTGTAACGCTTTTCACCGTGAAAGATCTTACGACTGTTAGCGCGTCTTTTTACCTGCAGCCCTTTAGAACAACATAGTCGAGCTCATAGCATTAATCAGCGCGAACTGCACCAACACACGCCTCCCTTTTTTCACCGATTGCAAAAACAGTAGTTCCAGCGGATCAATGTTCCCTTTCCGAGTGAAATCGTTAATTAATCAGCGCGAACGAGGCTCTTAAACTGTGAGGAGAGAAAAAAAAAAGGATCGAGGAAGAAAAGAGAGAAAGAGAGGAATAAGGACGTGTAAACTCTGGTATACAATCGACTTCTCTCTACTAGTCGATCGGAAAGTTTCTAAGCAGCGTCGACTAGAAGAAGAGGAAGAGAAAGAAAAGATGCGAGAGCTGGCTAGATCTCATTTTCTCGCTCGGCGAGGTGCAGAACTAATGGTGTAAAATACGCGCAAGTGCTGCTGCTGCTGCTGTGTGCAGCGGCGAGATAATCGGCTTTGAGCAAAAATGAACGACGTCCGGGATTCTTCTTATTTTTCTCTCTCTCTTTTCTACCCGCGCCTTTTTCCTCGTCGTTTTGTTTTGCTTCCCTCTTCTTGCTTCGTCGTCTATACGCGCGCGCATGGCGATTACGATGTTTCTTCGGACGACGTTTTCTTTCGCGCACAGAAGTGCGCTATTGTTATGACTGTGGCTATATTGCAGTTGACGGGGGGATTTCAGTGATGTTATTGAGGCTAATGATAAAGCATCGAGGGGTTGGGAGAACATTTTTAAGACCTGACTGTGAGAAGCAATATTTTTCTTACAAAATTGTGTGTCTTCGTAGCTTGAATTCTTATTTGTACAAGATTAATTTAATTTAAGAAAAGTCGATCTTTGCGACTCATGAAATATTCATTTTGAACAGTTTTGAGAAATTGTGTGGAAGAGTTTGCCTTACTCTAGGGATAACGTTCACTTACATTTTTTTTTATCCTATTTGAAGCTTTTTTATTAAACAACTTTTTATCCTCGTAAAGTTTATACGAGATGAACTCGTCCATTAGACATAAAATTCCTATACGCTCAGCATGTTTAGGATTGTATCCTTAAATTTCATTCGCGAACAAAGATATTTATTTCAGAGAATTTTCAATTTAAGGATAAAGAAAGGGATTCAAAAGCTGCGATATTCAGCTGAAACGAGAATCTGTAAAATATATTGCAGCAATTGATTTTATTATATGAAAGAAACAATATTTATATACCCGCGGGTGAATTTAAAAAATGTTTTGGAAAGCGGTGAGTTTTGAGACTGAGCAAAATCGATTGAAAAAATAGCACACCGTGCTTTATCGCATCCTGATCAAAAGTCAAAATAGATAAAAGGATGAAAAATCAACAGTTTCTAGATATGAGGGCTTTCTGGTTCGTGATTGATATGCGGAATTAAACCTTTAGTTCTCTGTATCTCGATAAGTATTTGTTTTCAACCTTTATACAGCTTATTGACATTGTATTGACGTTTCTGAATAGCATTGTTCATTATTAATGAATTTAAATCCACTTTTTGGGGAAACAGCTTTTCGCGAATGTTTAACCAACTTTTAAAGAGCTTATCGCAGTTTCAAAACACATAGTTCATTATGAAATTTAACAGAAATGTGATAAAATTTAGCGCATCAACATAAAATTTATCAGGAGGATGGCAAAAAATGTGGTGTTAGCTCAACAGTGTTTACCATGCACTGGTCAAAATAACGTCGACATGCTAATTTTTATCTTTCATTAGGATGCAAGATAACCAAGGTTTTACACGTTCTCGTTTTTTTTTTTGAGAACTGTTTTCTCTTTCGCCGTTACAAAGGTTCCTGTATATGATGAAGCAAACGCTGTATAATACTCATATTTGTAAACGTAACAAACCCTCGTTATGATCGACGGTTTAAAAGTCAAGTTGAAAAAAATCGTTTCAAATAAAATTGATACAGACATCACTTTCGCGTGACCGGATGAAGCTAGAATGTATCATAAATTAAAATCGGCTTTCGCACGTATAGGATTGATGGGTCGATGGATCAGTTGCGATCGCTATTGCCGCGTGATTGATACACGACAGCTCTGTTCGGAAGCGATTGCTGTTATTGCTAATACAGATGACGCACCGGTCAGACTGACCTTCCTTTTGAATTTACTGCTCCATTCAAGATTCTTGTAAATAATAGCTTCGCGAAGATTAGGATCTTAGCGCTAAAAATATTGGGAACAGTTTTTTATTTCCCGAATAAATTAACATGTTTGTTGTCAAAGGCGGCTAGATCGATATTTTCTATGTATACTTGGGAAAATCGATGAGACAAAGAATGTTACAAAGAGAATGAAGAGAACAGGAAATACGTGGAGTTTGACCATGTTCCGTTTTTAACGCATATAACACAGAACCATTCAATTGTACTACCTGTACCAACATCGATAAATTCCTGTACATCATAGTTGTCGAAAAAGATATTGTTCTCTCGAAAGTCCAGAAATCCCATTTGTTTTTCTAACAATCCCCAGAGGATTTGGCCAATCTTGGCCGAGACACCGTTTTAAATATTCTAAAATTATATTTGCACTGTAGAGAGAGAGAGAGAGAGAGAGAGAGAGAGAGAGAGAGAGAGAGAGAGAGAGAGAGAGTCAACACATAGTGATATACTGCACGTAGAATCCACGAAAAGGGACATTCATTGTAATATCTCTCTAATCTTGGACAAAAGAACGCGCGAGCGCATCAATTCGTTAAGCCGTGTCATAAATCTTCAGAGGGAGAGAATCGGCGAATTTCTCACATAGAGGAATGAAAAAAAAAAAAAAAAAAAAGAAGAAGAAGAGCGGTTGAATGCGCGCGGACCTACACGGAAAAAAAGCTCGATTATTCGCTCTTATCGGCAGACGAACACGCGCGCGTCCAAGCGTTCTCCTGCTCTGCTCTCGGGGAACATGAATAATTTTCACTTCAATTTGGTCTCCATGGGGTTGCTATTATTGATTCTACAGGTACGCCGATGATCTCGATTCAGAATCAATTATCTAACGTTTCGCGTGCGAAAATTAGTTGTTCGACAGATTCAGATTGTAGAAATGGTTAGATCTAATTGTTTTTTGACTTTGCCTGCGTTATCATGGACTGAACATTTTCTTTTTTAAAGTGATAATTGAATAATTGTTTTGAACAAGTTTTTTTTTATGACAATTTTGTAACTATGGGGAATATGGCTAAACATTTAAGCATCTATAAAATATCTAGCGCTAAGTTCACGTGATAGATCCCTGACGAGATCAGAATAAAATGAAGTCTTTAGAGGAAACTCACAGAACCTGCATCGTCACTTAGAGCTTAAAAATATTAAAATTCCAAAAAATTGACTCACTTGAGGGTACCGGACGGTACTTAAAGCTGAAAAGGAATTGTTTGAAAATGTGGTCTGTTTATACTCGTATGTTTCTACTTGCACGTATCAAGCATATGGAACCATCATCTCGGGCTTTTTTTTTCAACATTTTCCGTTAAGTAAAACGTTAGTTTCCCTTTAAAACAAACGTTTTTTCTGTACGCTAAATGATAGTGCAAGCTGCGTACATTTCCCTTATAATTTTAATACCAGTGTCGGCATCCTCCGTTAAATCAAGTGTCACTCAGAATCGAATAATTGTTTTCTTTGTATTTTTTACAAAATAATTGTGCCCTAATTACTAGGTATAATATATAAAGGGCCCCTAAGTAAATCTCAGCAATAGATTGAGTAAAAGATCGTGTAAAGGGCATAAATTACACGGTATTTGAATTTTCTCTTATAACGTCTCAGCAAATTATTACTTGTCGGCTAGAGCGTGACGTCACACCGCCACATCTTAGTAGTCACCTCGCCTATCCCATGCGCTATTCAAAGTTCGCGTGCGATTAGGAAACTTGGTTAAACTTTGAATGCAATCGAGCGTCTCGCAAGTGTTTTTGGTCGTCCGAACATGGACAAACTTTAAAAATTTATTTTCTCGATAAACTTTTAACATTATCAGGTTCAAATGAAAAGTCCAATTGGTTTTCCAACTATTCTCTTTGTTTTTATCAACACTATTTTTCAACATTCTTTTTTGTGCTCAAATTAAAGCTGGTATTTTAAATTGCATAAAATACCAAGTAAAACCATTTTCTATAGAATTGTAGAGAAATCGCGCTTTGAAAAGGGAAGCTTTTGTTAAAACTTGAAATATGTTTATGTAACAGTTTCTCTTAAAAATGTGCAGAGTAAATGTTCGAGCCAAGAAATTTCAAGTGGATCTCATTATATAGTAAATATAGTATTAAATTCATATTCATAGCAACGCTTTGCGTGCATATAGTAAGAAAAGTCGTAAAATTTTTAATCGATTTTGTATTTTACGTTACTATATCCTATAACAAAGTTTACTCATCTTACTTACATGAGTTTATTGGAAATTGTAATATCATAAATATTCAGAGCTCTATAACAAAGTTTTTTAACACGTTCAAAATGCATCGCTTTAATCATTTTATATATATAAAAAAAAATATAACTTTTTGTCTTATTTAGCAGTTTTTAAAATCCTTGTATACAATATATTTAATGCTTCTATGTAAGGGTAAACTTCAATTGTATTCAATCCTTCAGCTCATAAAGCTATAAATATCATAAAATAATGAGAAAATAAACAAGATAACTCGCAGATCGAGTACACATGCTTTGATAAAATAAGAGGTTGATTTAACCATCACATTTTTCAACTCTCAAGCGATATACACCGCATATCATATCGCATGAGAAATTGCATTATTGTCATTCCGACGCGTGTCTGCTCCCGATCATATACACCGAAAAAAAAATGTAGAGCTACATGTCCTTTTTTTCGAAAAAGCTCGATACGTTTGTATTCCTGCTGTTAGAGAGGCTGAAAGAGAGAGAGAGAGCGAGAGAGAGAGAAAGAGAGAGAGAGAGAGAGAGAGAGAGAGAGAGAGAGAGAGAGAGAGAGAGAG
>UELV01107446.1:0-33496 GCA_900490015.1 Megastigmus stigmatizans
ATTGTCATTGCATTTTCCTTATGAAAAAAATTCATAAAGTTGAAAATTTCCAAATTTTTTTAACTTTTTTCGTGAAAAACACGCCATATTTTTTTACAGGAGTATTTTAACAAAAAATCGGTATCGCCATTCAAAAGAACAGCTCAAAATACGTCGGATATTTCGAATTTTTTCAAACCTTTTTTTTAATTGAAAAAAAGCCTTGAAGAACATGTTGGAAATTCGGGGTCTTGGTCGTTAATGGGTTAAGCAATATCTGTGATAGATGAATCTCTAAAAGAAATTTTCAAAGATTCATATAGCTTTACTTTACCACATAAATTATATTAAATTAAAAATTTAAATAAAATGAAGTAAAAATTTGAAGGCTAAGTATTTATTTTTCCAAATATAAAATGTTTCCCAAAATATTTTTTACACACAAATAAAGTGAGAAATGATTTTTTTACTATTGATTTCTTATAAAATATTAGAAATATATGAAATTAACAAAGATAAGAATAAAACCATTAAAAATTAAAATTTATTTTATTTGAAAAATTTTACCCATTGTAATAATGAAAGTATAGGTAGATGAAAAACATTATTACAAAACTTATAAACTTAAATAATATACGTCAGCACTAATTTCAATGTTGCCAATAAAACGAATACTTAGTAGTTGCCAACGGTTTGAAACTAAAGCCGCATATACACCCTTAGACCTTAGTGTCGTATATAGGTATATATGTGCAAGCTATAGAAAGTATATATCAGTCCGATCCGTGTATTAGCTCTGTACTAGTTTCACGGTTTATCGTTTATAACACGTCAAAAATGGCAGATCAAGCACCAAGCAAAAGTGATATTGAAGAAGTTTTTAAAAGATTACGTGCCCTTCCTGCTAATAAGGTTTGTAAATTCCCATTTGCATGTGTACATAAATTTTTAATAGATATACAAAACAAATTTTTTTCAATAGCTGCAGTAACTAGGTGCCTAACCCAAACATTTCTTTATTGAAAACAGACACCATTTGATTGCTTAAAATACTTTTATTGTTTGCACGCTCTTTTTTATCATTACCATTCTTTACCATTCCAAATACTGAACTTTAAATTGACTTGAAATAAAAAAGTTATATGGTTAAGCCTACCCCAATCAATTTAAATTGACTGAAGTAAAAAGAACTTTTCTAAACAGCTGTTTTCAATGATTTAAGACTTCCATTAAATGACTCATAATTGTTACTTATTGATATGTAGACATGCTTCGACTGCAATGCCAAGAATCCAGCTTGGTCCAGTGTCACATATGGAGTTTTTTTATGCATCGATTGTTCAGCAGTACATCGAAATCTTGGAGTTCACTTAACATTTGTGCGTTCTACTCAACTTGACACCAATTGGACATGGTTACAATTAAGAAATATGCAATTGGGAGGAAATGCCAATGCTGTAAGTTTATGCATTGTCATAAAATCTTATAAATTTTTTTATAAACATCAATTAATTATTTTGACTATAATTTCAGAGAAAGTTTTTCACCCAATATAATTGTACAACTAATGATGCACAGCAAAAATATACATCAAGAGCTGCAATGCAATACAAACAAAAGTTATCACAAGCTTCGGTTCAAGCAATGCAACGTCATGGAACAAAGGTATTTGCACAAATTTACCTACATAATTAAAAATAATTTCATTTCTCATAAGTATTTACTATTTTATATAACTAAAATATTATAGGTTCAACTTCCTACTCTACAAAACAAAGTATCGGTGAGCTGCGAAAATGTTTTGATTTTTCAAGCCACTGAACCAATTATTAATTATCACGAATTGAACACTAACTTTTTTTCATGATTATTTTACTAATTTCATTATTGTTTGATTGCATTAAAAGAAAATCTTTTTGAGTATTTATTAAATGATTACCTATTTATTGAATTCCCTATATTAAATAATGCGTAATTTCAAAAAGATTTTAAATTTTGTGTATTGATATCTATTTTATTAACAATTTTATTGTAAATCTCATACTAGATAACTTAATTCTAATTATTTCTGATTTTAATTTGTAGCTGCATATAGACGAACATGTTGAATTAGAAAGTAATCAACCTGAATTGGACTTTTTTGAAGCTCATGAAAACTTTGATATAAATGATACTGAAACCATTGTGCCTACTGATCATGTTCATGCTGATACAATAACAAAGCTAGTTGATGAAACTCACAAAATACATGATTCTGATAACATTCATGCACTACCAGAAACTACTCTATCCCCGAATGAAACTTTGGGACCATCTGTTAATATTTCTGAATCTGCCATGCTTGGAGCATCTGATAGAAAGCCAACTATTGGTGGCAGAAAGGTCCAACCAAGAAGAACAGGGGTAACTAATAATAATTTATGAGTATCTGAATTTCTTTTGAATTTTATTTAATAAAATCATTTTTTGCAAAAGTTGGGAAAGAAAACAAGCGGCCTGGGAGCTCAAAGAATTAAAACTAATTTTGAAGAAATTGAGAAAAGTGCTGCAGAAGCTGGTAAAGAAAGAAGAGAAGTTACACCATCTAAAAATGATGAAGACAAAGCAGAAATCGAACAACGCTTAGCATATCGTTATGAACAAAATTTATCAGAACAGGCGAAAATAGTTGAAGAAAGAACACGCAGAATGGATCCTTCCAAGGCTAATCAAGCTGAACGACTTGGAATGGGTTTCAACACAAAGCGGTAAGCTTTTAGTATTAAAATAATATTTGTAATGAACAATGTGAGTAAATTAATTTTCTTCATTAGAGGTGCAAGTCACTCTGCTTTAACTGATATGAAGACGATAACACAAGAATCGTCTTCCAAATTAATAACAGCTGCAGAACCAAAATTAAGAGATATTGATATGGACCTTGATTTCTTGATAACAACTGGTCTGGTATCTCTATCAAGCAGTGACAGAGTTCCATCTAGCTCAAGTAGCAAATCTCGTAATACTAGCAATGACGAATTTATTATTGAAGAAGAACCTGATCTACCACGACGTGGAATATCATCACAATTTTCTAATTCATCGCAAATGTATAATAAAAATTCCAGTAATTCCAATAAAAGTATTAGTAGTAGCAAGCCAGTTTCAGAAGGAGGTGAAGCACAAAAGAAATTTGGTAGCGCAAAAGCCATCAGCTCAGATCAATACTTCCGAGACAGTGCTAGTGATAATACGGTAAGATAAAAAGAATAAAGATTGTTTATCAAAAAAAATTAAAATAATCTTATTTAATAATCAATAAAAAATAAAATAAATTTCTAAATTAACTACTGAAAAAATAAAATTTTTCTATCTAGAGATAAAAATTTTGTGTGCATGATATTAAAAATATATTAAGACGATTGCAATTGTAATTAAAGTTTTCTTATCTATTTATGATTATTTACAGTAACAAATAAAAAATATGTGTACTTTTAATGAATTCAATTACAGTGGGAACAAAAGAACAATTTGAGACGTTTCGAAGGTTCCTCAAGCATTTCCTCAGCAGATTACTTTGGCACTGGCCAGTCAAGTCCAACTTCCCCGACTTCGTCGCTTTCAATAAACATTGGAGGGAGAAGTGGTGTAGACTTTGATGATGTTCGTGAAAGTGTGAGGCAAGGTGTTAATAAAGTGGCTGGAAGGTTAAGTTCACTTGCTAATGCTGCAGTTACCTCTATACAAGACCGATATGGAATATAATCTACAAAAATTTTGTTGTTACTAAAAGAATGTTATGTGAAATGAACTGTTTTGACCATTACATCAGGATTGTAAATAATAAAAGTATGGAAGAAAAAACTTTTCAAAACTCTTATCACACAAAATGAATGCTTTTAGTTATAAAAATATTTATAAACTTCACGGTGTACAGTTCTAACAAAAAGGATATAGAATAAATACAGTAACAACAATATCGGTTACAATAGACGTACACGCGATGATCACAAATCGGTCGTTATTTACAATGGTAATGGAAGAATTATTGTTCTGTGGATTCTTGTTTTGGTGGAAGTTCTCGACAGCGAAGAATCAATTGTGAATACGGTTTACCATGAAGAAAACAGACGAGAACCACTGTCATATTATCACATCCAGTGCCCATTAAAGCATCTGGAGCGAGACAGTGATTTATAAGTTCTTCGCATATTTCTTCCGGATATAATAACGTTTCATTCTCTTCGTTATCCGTTGCTGAGTCGGCCAACCATTTTCTAATGATTCTCACAACTTCTTTACTACTTAATACATCCCAAATACCATCACATGCTAATATGATAAATTCCCAGTCCTCTGTTATTTCATGCCGTTGTATTTCAGGAAGGGCTGCGAAAATAATTAACATATATGTAGTTAAATAAAATATTGGTATGTTAAAAAAAGTTTTTTTATGTCTTACCAGAAACAATTTGCTCTTCAGGTTTTTTCCCATCATTATTTTTAAACATAAAATCACCCAAAGCACGAGACAAAGCTAAATGGCCGTTAACTCTATTGAACTCTACCCAACCTCCAGCTGCAACAATACGTTCCTTTTCCTCTTTTAACATAGGCTTGTGATCATGACTTAATGGTACAGCAACTCCAGCAATGCTTGCTACTGCTCTACTGTCGCCTGCGTTGGCCTAAAAGAAGTTTACTGTGCTTTACAAACACTTTATTTTGCAATAAGTAGAAAAATTCATTGCAATTGTTGATTCTTACACTATATAAAACATTATCTTTGATTAGAATAGCAATTACAGTGGTGCCAGCTTGCACATTTTTCAAAGTCTCATCTGTTTGCATTACTTTATCTAGCTCAAGGAATCCTTTCTTCATTGCTTCCTCTATATTACCTTCTTTATAAGCGCTTTGACTAGTTATATATTCATGCAAATGCTTTCCTGCATATTGGGCCATTACAGCTCCTAATAAAAATAAAGTTGTAGTTTTAAAATAGTTAAAACTGATAGCATGTTTTAAAATACAAAATACTATACCTCCATGGCCATCGTAAACCGCAAAGAATGCAGCACCAGGATCATTCGGCAGGGATAATATATGTACATGACAATCTTCCATTTTTATCCGCCATCCTTGCATACAAGAGCTGCCTACTCGATATTCGGAATTTCGACAGCAGGCAGTCTTTTTAGTGGTAACAGGTTCAGTAAGTGTTTGACCCATTACTTATACTGCAAGTTGAAAACTACCAATTATAGAGATATTTAAAAAGAATTGAGTACTTAGATTATTAATGAAAGGTAGGTTACCTGTTGCTTAGACAATAATTTTGGCCAAATTTTGTAATTCTATGTTTTTTCATCTATACATTTTATTTTAAGCTCTTATCTGAAATTAAAGCTTTCATTAGTCACAGCATTTATAATTTACTTGGTCACATAAAAAGAAGCTAAGAAAAGCACAATTCTCTCTCTTATTAAAAGACCATTATTAAAATTAACAATATTGATAATAAAAGTTGTTTACAAGCGGTTCTCACAAGTGAAAAGTTTGTATGACTCATGTTTTCGCGACGATTGATTGACTTAACCTCTACGTATTTTCGCGTAAGTGCGTTGACTCTTCTGTTATTAATGAATGAATTCGTGATTGAAGTTGATAGTATTCAAAAACGCGGAAGGAAAAAATTTTTTTATGAACAGAGATTACAACGCATCGGAGAAAGTACGTTCGGTGCGAAGTATAGTTCTTAAATGAAAGCTGCTTGAAACTGAGCACACACAACACTACGAGCAGTAGGTACAAGCTACAAGCTCCGCTTTCGACATTCAGTGCCTTAAACAGTATGTGTATATACACTTACCTACTAGCTATGTCGTATGTAATGAGATCAAGAGATATTTTCGGCAATGGAGAAGAGATCAGTTTTATGTCTGATACGGAAATAAAGTCAATATCAATTGTTTAAAAAGATTAACTTTTCAAAATAAATGAAATGAATAATAGATAGTTGGCGTTTAAAGGAAGGGCTTTATCATGGTATTGGTATAATAGGTATATAAATATATAATATATATGGAAAGAAAATTGGGATAATTTATAAATTACAGAAAATCAATATTAATTAATGTTTGCAAAATAAGTAATTGATTATGGCTATAAAATAATATGAATATTTTTTTTTCTGAGACCTATTTTTTATTCATCTATAACTTTAATTCAAGAAAAACGTTTTATAGAGATAAATAAAGAATTACATCATCTCATGTTTTTAATTTTTTTTTGTCCTGAGAATTGGATCTTTAAATACCCTAAAATTGTTATACTAATTGTAATCGTGAAATTTACAGTTTTGCTCCGGTTTAATGTTTTGGTAAATGACGTTGGAGTGATCCAATTAACTTGTCCCTTCGATTCAATGTAATTCCAGTTTAAAAGTCGCAAAACTCACCCGTGAAACTACATTCAACTTTTTTTACAAATAAATGTTTAGTTCCAAATAAACAAGCAAAACTCGCACACAAAACCCGAATCTAACAAACTCGTCAACTCGAAAAATCAATCAATTCTCGCGTATTCAGCTTAAGCCGAATCAACAGTTCACATACATGTCATTGAAATATATATATATATATATATATACACATGGATAAGTACCTCTCAATAAGCAATTAACTATAAAATATAATGAAAACTACAGCAGCGAAACTGAGCAAGTGTACACTTGCAAACAGTTGACATGTAAGCGTGCCGAGCTCCATAAAAAAACAACGCGAACACTGATGACGCGAAAAATCAAGCGAAAAAAAATTCCATCCCCCAAGAGTACGACGCAACCGTTCCGTCTATTACAGCAGCACTGTAATCAGTCGCGAGAATCGAACAAAAAGTATATAGAACGAAGAGATCGCGAGTATAAGAAGCAGGTGGTGCGTTATATATGTATACAATCGCGCACGATGCCGATGACGATCGGGATGTGCAGGGGTGCGGTCGAGCTCCGCATACACAGACACGGGCGTTCTGATGTGCAAAAGCAGCCGTGTATAACAGCGTACACCGAGAGAGAGAGAGAGAGAAGGAGAGCGAGAGAGTGAGAGAGAGGAGGGGAGGGTGAGTATAATAGAACACGAGAGCCGAGAGGGCAAAGCGGCGCACGTTCTCCTCTCGCGCGTTCCGGAGGAGGCGGTGCTGGCGGCAGATCGGCCGGATCGCACTGCGGATCAATACCCCCTTCGCTTTTCTCTCTATATACATATACACTCGCCCGCACGGTACATGCACTCACTCTCTCTCTCTCTCTCTCTCTCTCTCTCTCTCTCTCTCTCTCTCCTCTCTGCTCTCGCTCCGTCTCTGTCTCGCAACCTCGGTGCTTTCTTCTCCTTCCGTGCGCCGCCGTCGCTGCCGCTGCCATCGCCAACGTCTTCCCGTGTGTAGTCCCGTCGCCGGGCCACCCGACCAGCGACAGGAGGACTTGTACACGCACAACAACCACTCACCGAGAGAAAGAAACCCGTCACAGCCGACGACGAGCTTCGCGTTCGCTTTTGGGAAACCTCTTCGGCAGAGATTAGCAACAGCCGAGTTGTAAAGCGTGGACTTGGCAAGTTAGTAATCATTACCCCTCTTATATTCTATACGCGGCTATTATATATGTCCGCGAGTATATAGTTGCAGGCCGCTGAATAGACTGCATTATAATAAAGTCCAGCAGGCTTATATTTTGCTATTACATGCACTCGCACGCCCTTTGCGGCTTCGCACGATATTTGCACGCTGATAAGGGATCCTATCATCCCGTGTGTCGTGCCTCGCGCCTTTCGAATTTCGGAAGGGTTGGCGAATTGCATGTAACACGGCGCCGCGCGCGAGCGAGTTTAGACTATTAGCGCAGTCACTCGCGCGAAGCTTTCCCTGCACTCGAGTGCTGCACGTATAGTATATGCGTCGATGTATGCGTAGATGTTGGTGCGAGAAAGAGAGAGAGAGAGAGAAAGAAGAAAAAGGAGTGCGTTAGAAGTTAAAGGGGAAAAAGGGCTCGTGCATATGGATCTGCGACGTAAATTGTGTGTGCGACGTTAGCACGATTATATGTGCCATGGACACGAACAAACAAACTCGGCTTCCAACTGCCACATCTATTTCGCCCAAGGATTCAACGCATCCCTTTTTAGATCACGCGAGTGCGGAAACTGCGCTGTAAAATAATTTTTTCGTTTTTCTTCTTTAAAGCTGCTTTTCCGCTTTCCCCAAGGGTATCCGTTATATTTACATTTCCAAGTCCGTATACTAGTCTGGATAACGCAAATATTTGTTTTAACGATTTAAAAACGCCGAAGGACTACTGCATCTTTATTCTTACTCGCGGCAATTGATCATTATTATATCGAGAGATGCGCGCTGATAAATTTTCCTTGCGTTCACGCTTTACACGCTTAGGCTTATTATTGTAGATTCTGCTTGGAATGAGTGCGGAAAAAATATGTGAAATTGTTATTAACATTTAATGGTTTTTTTTTATTGTTTTTGTCACTTTAAGAATATTTTTCAATTTTATTGATCGATTTTGGCTTTATTCTGCATGAAGTAGTTAATTTTTCGATTTACTTGCAGTGAATTTTTAACGATTTTTTTTATTTTTTCCAAGGACTATCTACAAAAGTAGAGCAGCCACATTACATTTGGACAGAACTTTACAGTCAATTTTATACTATTTAATCAAATATGACTTCCAAAGTTCTTGTCAAACTTCCAGTTGTACCTTTTTCACAAGTGAGTTTATTAACTTTACAATAAACAAATGCTAGATAATCACACACTTGGAATTTAATAAAAAAATTCAATTACAGCGAAAAAAACCTACTCCTGAAATAATTTCATTGCCCAATAGAAATGATGATGATGAAGGAAGGTTTCAAGGACACCATAGTGATAAAGTGACCCAACTAGAACAAAATATGAAGTTTCTTCAAGATCAACATCAGGCAACTTTAGTTGCTCTTCATCAAGAAGTTGAAGTCCTCCGCCAAAGAAATAGAGGTGATTAGATTTTGTTGTAACCCTGAAAGGGACTAGAACTTTGATTTTGAAAGTTAATTCTAATTACTTTTTTTTAGATTTACAGTTTCAATTGGTCTTCTCAAAAGGGACAAATTATACTCCTAGCAGTCCTTCTTCTCCCGAAGACAATGGAAATGGGTTCACGAAACCAAAAGTAAATTTCGTTTTCTATTTAAAACATTTTTTTACTAAGCAATATC
The DNA here is from genome assembly GCA_900490015.1 of Megastigmus stigmatizans. NCBI lineage: Eukaryota > Metazoa > Arthropoda > Insecta > Hymenoptera > Megastigmidae > Megastigmus > Megastigmus stigmatizans. The sequence goes on from UELV01107446.1 coordinate 9,228, forward strand.
TAAATTATTTGTTCTTATTTATAGCAGGGAAGCCCTGCAAATGTTAACGTTGCTCCTCTTCAGGTTGAATTACTGGAGAAAGACTTGCAAGACATTAAAACCTCTTTGAATGAAGCAAAAACACGTAACATTCATTTGTCAGAAGTGATTGAAAAACAGAAAACGTAAGTAAAAAAACTATTATTAATTAGAAAACTAAATCTCAATTTCATCTTATAAATTTTTATAGAATGCTAGAGCTTACTGAAAAAACAAAGGAAAAGCAAAAAATGGCAGATGTTGGTATACAAGTCGACAGTGTACTTGAATGTCAACAAGTAGAATTACAAGCCCGATTAGATGATGCAGAAGCACTTGTTAAAAGATTGCGTCAAGAAAACGAAGATCAACGCAAGGAAATCGCAACTGTAAAATCGGCCAATACTTACAGTAACGGTAATACTAACAGAAGTGGTAGCAGCCGAAGTCGTGGATCTCAAAATGCTTATCACAATCGTGGTACATCGAACGAAGTCCAAGGTCAAGAAGAAAATTATCACAAATTTCCACCCTTGCAAACTCAGAGTTACTGGCATCGAGCTTCTAGGGGAAATCACAGGTACAGTATTTCTAGAAAAAAAAATAAATCATAAGATACTTGAAACAAAATTAGTCATAAAAATATTTTGGAATTGCAGTTATGATCACAGCTCACAATCAGATTATCATCGAAACAGTAGGCATCATCAAGAGAGGCAAGATCTTGAAACTGATGTTGATAACACTGTTTTACCACAGCTACGAAATGGCAGTGTTCGCGTAGATAATAGTTCCAGTTACCCGCCTTTCTTCAGGTCACGAGGACATCACAGTGGTGGCAATTATTACAAGGATGAACGAGGAAACAGAAAATACAGAGGACAAAAGTCACAAAGAGATCGCAGAGATCAAGACACCAGAGAATACCATCGAGAGTACAAAGACAGAGACACAAAAGAGAATCAACGGCAACAACAAAGAGAATTTACAGAATCTGCTAAAAGTACGCGAGATAGCAGGAATACGCAAAGGCAGTAATAAAATAAATAAATTGTCATCAAATTCTTATACTATCAAGAATCGCTTGCATGGTAATCCGTATATTCGTTAGATCCATTCAACTAAAACAAATATGTAAACGAAATCAATTTTTGTTAGCGATAATTATATATTGACCAATCGATCAAGGTTTCTGCTGAAATAACGCTACAATTAAAGAATTTTGTCTGTATTGCATGCATGCACTATTAGCAGTTCAATATATTGTGATGAAATTGAAAAACCATTTTTAAAAAGAGCTTTCTAAAATTTTGCTGATTTCCATTTGCAGCATACTTAGATCATTTAAATTTTAGATTTAAAAAGTATTAAAAGCAGTTTTAAATTTCAGTAGCATCAATATTATTGGTATAAGTACAGCGATTAAGTTTAGCCAAAGGAAATGATAAATTTGTTCAACTAAATTAGGAACTTTGTATACGTAAAATTTAAAAAAAAAATTATTTAATATGTGACATATTGCAAGGGACCTTATTATATTTACAAATTATGATAGAACAGTCTCTTTGATCTCATGTCACTTGCTCATGCAACAATTGTGCTGTTAATTATATTATAGATATATATTATATATTTATAAAGTTTTTTAATTATGTATACTTACTCAATGTTTTTATTAATGATTTATTTGACATTTGCCAGATATAAACGTTTATAAATATTAGTTTTTTAGAAAAAAATATTTGGAAAATCAAAAGCATTGGTGTATTGCTTCTTATAAATTGACAATATTGCATTTATTCCATAAAAGTCTCAAATCATGAGATTGTATTCAATGTGAATTAATCCTTTACATTTCAAGAATGTATTAGAATATAGAATTACATGAAAAACTTCAGTATACCCCTTTAATCAATATGCTTCAATTATTTAAATTTAAAAATGTAATTGGCAGTAATGGAAACGATATTATACGAAAGTTGTAAAGTAAAGCTTAACAACTTTTTTGCTCATTATACACTTTAATGACGATGGTATAAGATATTATAACAACTATCCTGTGGACTGAATAATCAACAAATATATTATTGTATTATCTACAATCAAATTTGTTGAACAGCTATCTAATATAATTTTCTCCATATGAGACACGAGACTTGTATGTTTGAATGGGTGATATATTAAATAAATACATTAAGTAACTGCACAAAAATATGCTGTTTTAACTATACCGATACATAGTACTTTTTAAATATAATGTAGATGTTATCACAATCTAGGAATTTCAACAAACATTGTAATCAAAAAAATTTTTTTTTTATTTAAGTAACTAAATATTTTTATAAAAGATTTACATTTAAAAAAATGCAATTATTTTAACTCACAGAATATTTATATACTGTACTCATAGAATATTTTTCTATACTGTTTGTTTTTACCATTAATCAATACTTATAAGATCTTAATTCTAGGAAAATATAATATGTAAAAAATCGCTATATTTTGTACTGCAGCTAACAATTTGCTTACTTTGAACTTCTACTTAGCCTTTCAGAAATGAATTGCTTACATAAATGATATATGAATAGTCTTAGATAACAATCGTCGACAAAGTTTGAACATCCACATCCTTCTCCGCATCTATTGTAATAATAAGAATCGTGAGGTTGACGGGCATCCCATCTTTCGTGTTCATCTTTGTCCTCGTGATTTTTTGGCACATAAATCGCCACTTCTCTGCAAGTGACTTCTTCCTGTGAAATACCATCGCATGTACTTTTTTCTTCATTTCCTCTAGGTTTTCGATATTTCGGTTGCGATCGCTTTAGAAGACGTGTTTTTTTTTTCTTGCCGAAATTACGCCCCATTGCCTTTGCAAAATATAAAACAATTTTTATGAAAGTGCTTACTTATTACAAGTACTACAAGTACATATGCAACGTAAAAATAATTTATTTTAATCTTTAATAATATTTAATATTGACTTCACCTTATCAAAGTATCAAATTACTGTTTTTTTTGTTTGTGGAACGCACGTCATACATTGAATTACCACCTTATCACGAGTTTGTATATATACTTATAAGAATTTAGTTACATTAAATTATTGGTATTTTAAAGCATTATCTTTAGGATATAGATATTGTTAGTTTCTTTTTCAATAAATTGACATTAAATTATCGGTATTTTTTAAGCATTATATTTAGAATACAGATATTTTTAGTATCTTATTTTAAACAAAAATTAAATAATTGAAAAATGTCGAAATGCCAACACTTAACTGAAAGCTAAATTTAACTTACCGAGTTAAAGTACTTTATTATATTATATTAATTAAAATCCTGATGCCGATTGCACGATCTTCAACCAATAATGAACAAAAGACTGTCGATAAGACGATGAAAAGGTGCTAGCTTGTTTAAAAGTAATGCAGTCTTGCCAACACTCATAAGTATAACTTTATCAGTATCCTATTACCTGCACTTACCAGTTACTACTTAGGTACCAGCAGTGGTGTGATTGGTGCCGGGTACCTAAATAAATGAAATAATCTGGTTTGAAATTATAGAGATATAACAAAATATTTTTACATATAAGTATAACAAAATATAAATACAAAATAAAAAATTAATGAAATATAGAAAATGCACCTTTTTGAAGAAAATATTTTGCTGATGAATTTTATAATATAAACTTTAATAATATTATGACATTTATCGTTAGCAATAAAAGTAAACAAATTTTGAGAATTTAAAGTTCAATCAAATTCCCTGATAAGTTGTAATTCTTCTTGGCAGAATTAGCAGCAAGTGGCGCCAAAACTAATGTGAAACTTCTATTATGTGGCCAATGCTGATACTAAAATATTATAGTACCAACTGTACCAAGTCTGACTAAGTACAAAGACGAATTACATTATGAATTGTTACATGTATAGGACTGTAGGAGTTGCTTTCGTGTCGAGCAACTGTACAATGCCCATAAAGTTGGCCATGCTTATAGTACCTATCATACTTATAGCAACGAAGATAGACTAATAGAAGCACAGAGTCCCATGCAAAAGTGAAGCTACCCCAGTGCAATTATTACCCCATAAGGCAGGTGGCGTGCCAAGCAAACTCCCGTATTAGAGAGCGTGCTTAACCTGACGGGCCCGGGTTCGCGCCCGACACCAGGCAATTTTTATTTCACTATTTTTTACTTTTTATATTTCAATCTTTTTTTTTTAACAATTTCTTTGTACTTATTAATTATTTTTTAATTAAATTTATCCCTACAGAAGCACATAAATAAAGAAAAATATGTTTTAAATTAAGTATACAATCTTTAATGTTCATATTGCTAGTTTTTATTTAATTAAATCTAAGAACAGGCCAAAAATTGAATAAAATAATTCAACGAAAATGTGTAATTTGAATTTAAATAAATATTTGAAATTACAATTTCGCGTATATATGCAGCTACTATATAAAGAAACATGCACGGCGGAGTAAAATATCTAGCTGAAGTCCTATCTACGTATCTTTATTTAATTATTTAATTAATATACTTATTTATTATACTTTCCACTGCAGCTATATTTGAATCTGTAACATCCTATGAAAAACCATAGGATTTCCTTTTATTTCATTTATTCTATCATCAGAGGATTGTTCAACAAACCTAGGTATAACTTACAACCAATCACGCACTCGGAGAAGGGAGAGAAATACCTGATGCGCTATTCGCAATAATACAAAATGGCGTGCAAATATCTATTGCTATAAGGATTTGAGCTTTTCTTTTTTAATAATTAAAATGTAGACTTTGATATAAACATTAAAATAATATTAAATTAAAATAAATTCACTAAATGAATCTCGTTCGTTAGCAAAACTACTTTCTAGTAGCTGCATATATACGCGAAATTGTAATTTTAAATATTTATTTAAATTCAAATTACACATTTTCGTTCAATTATTTTATTTAATTTTTGGACTGTTCTTAGATTAAATAAATAAAAACTAGCAATGAACATTAAAGATTGTATACTTAATTTAAAACATATTTTTCTTTATTTTTGTGCTTCTGTAGGGATAAATTTATTTAAAAAAATAATTAATAAGTACAAAGAAATTGTTAAAAAGAAAAGATTGAAATATAATAAGTAAAAAATAGTGAAATAAAAATTGCCCGGTATCAGGCGCGAACCCGGGCCCGGCAGGTTAAGCACGCTCGCTAATACGGGAGTTAGCTTGGCGCGCCACCTGCCTTATGGGGTATTAACTGCGCTGGGGTAGCTTCACTTTTGCATGGGACTCTGTGCTTCTATTAGAGTCTATCTTCGTTGCTTATAGTAACTAACTTACTCTAGGCTTATAAATGCGTTGACATCGCAGAGGTAGAATTGACGCTGTCGCTGTCAACGGTATGCTGAATATTTTTTTAAATATTTTACAAATTAGCATTATACCGCAATTAATAAGAGACAGAGTTATTAAAGAGATATCAGAGTTTCTATTCAATCGAGAAAATTCATTTTGTGTTAAGTTTCGTGGTAGAAAACTGGGTAACAGAAAGGTTGAGGTTACGTAGTGTTGAAATTACAATTTACACCCAGCACCACAATCTGCTTTGTACGCAGAAAATATATGGATGCTTTAATTTATATAATACTGTATTAAATATTTCTTGATGATTAAATATTTGTTTACAAATTTAGTATTCGATAATAAATATAGGGCTAGTCATTACATTTTTGATATCAGTGACTTGGTAGCTTAGTAAGAAACAGTAATGTTTGTTAGTATTTCTGAGTTTAATTCAATAAATAATATTAACTCTTCAATTTTTTAACAAATTACATTTGTTTAATGTATAGCTAAAAGCTCTTGTTTATCAACTATGTTATTTTATAATGACTTATTTTGTATTTCAGAAAACTACCTACTTATTCGTCAGTTACTTGACGAAACTTTTGATTTGCTGGTGAAAGTGCAATGAAATAAAGTTTTAGAACAATGATGGGCGATCAGTTTCGCAAAGTGGAGCAGTACTCACCAAAATCCTCACCAAGAGGTGCCCGTTCTCCTGTTGTTTCACGACAGGATTCAACGGGCACTTTAAAGACTACTATTTCACTTGGAAAAAATCCATCTATTGTTCACAGTGGACCATTTTATTTGATGAAAGAGCCTCCTGGTAAATTTAAAATTACTTTATATTTTTATTGGTTACAGTTAAAATTATTGGTTTCAATGTAAATTATCTTGAACTTTAAAAAACAGCTTTGTTAAATAGAGTAGTAATTGAAACATTTTATATTACAAACATATTGTTTTGTTCTATATTCAGTTATTTAAAAAAAAATTGTTTTATTTTTGAGAACACTAGTTAATACACATTTACTATACTTTTTACAACTGTTTACAAACATTAGTTATTTATATTTACCCTTATTTTTTATAGGACAAAGTGAATTAACAGGAGCTAGGAATTTAATGGCTCATTATGGTTTAGAACATTCATACAGTAAATTTAGTGGAAAGAAGCTCAAGGAACAGTTGTCTTCTTTTTTACCAAATTTGCCTGGTATTATTGATACTCCTGGAGATCAAGATAATAGGTAATGACTTACTACCTTCATTTTTATTGGATTGTAATTTAGAATAAATAAATATTTTTTTTTATAGCTCTCTGAGGTCTGTGATTGAGAAGCCACCAATTGGTGGTAAAGAACTTCTTCCGTTAACAAGTGTACAGTTAGCTGGTTTTAGATTACATCCAGGGCCGGTAAGTAGTTTATTGTTTATATTAATTTCATGCTTTTATCAATTTCATTATTGTAAAATATCGATTTTTTTTACTTTAGTTGCCTGAACAGTATCGATACATAAATCAGGCTCCACAAAGAAAGCATAAACATAAAAATAAACGGCACAAACACAAACCTGGTGAAGTTCCTAGTGGGCAAGAAATAACTGTAACAGACATTGGTGGAGCAGATACTCACGAAAAGAAACACAAGAAACAGAAACGTCACGATGAAGAAAAAGAAGCAAGGAAAAAACGCAAAAAGGAAAAGAAACGAAAAAAGCAGAAGCACAGTCCCGAACATTCTGGAGGACTAACGCCATCACAGCATTCGAATTCGTGATCTTTAAGTGACCATTTTTGTTCAACTGTTATGTGCGAAGAGTCTTCCTCTTTATCAAATATGGCTTTTGAATAGTTTATTATTAAAAAATTAATTTTCGACTTCTATTTGAAGATTTTACAAAATTCATAATATCGTTTGTGTATTAACGGTGTATTCTATAATTCTCATTTTTGTAAGTTTTAATGCAAGAAATAATCTTTGCTATATTATTTTTTATACAGTTTTATGAAAATGTAATTATTCATTCAAGTTTCATTAAGCGGAATCATTGTACATAAATAGTTCAATTCAGTTTATTTTCTAATTTTTTGACTTAGTAATTATTCTGTTTAAATAAAATGTGCATACTAATTGTGAATAGTGTTATAGTTCACATAGGTAATGTAAAAGAATATAACTCGAACAATTTTTGTAAATATAAGTGATAAAATATACTATACTTAGAAATAATCCTAGAAATAATAAGATCGATTTAGAAAGTATTTGGACATAATTGTTTACCAAATTGGAGCCAATTATTATATATAATAATTTTCATGATAACTAAATTGAAATAAGTATTTATAAGGGCCGTCAAGGATAAAGGTTTTGTCTTTAATAAAAATAAAACCATTTAATTCTTAACTCTAAGGACTGTTTTTATTAAAACCTAGCTTTATAATTAATTGTGTCAAGAATATAACATAAATCGAAGTTTCAATTTAATTACATTGAAGCAGTACAGTCTTTAGAAAATTTCAATATATGTCTTTCTCAATGTAGAAAGTACATTATCATTATATCTACTATAATCTGGACACTGCATTGGAGTCAGGTATTGTAGTTATCAACTCGAAGAATAGGCATCCTCACGATCAATGGAAATGTGTAAAAGATGAGAATATGAACGTGACATGTCAAAAACAGGTGTGTACTTTTTAGGAGTCTGGAAAAATGTACATGCTCGTCGCTCGTGCACGAATCGTTAACACGTCTGGTTATTTCTTCTTTGCAACAATGATATTTAATAGGGTCGTTGACGATCACGATCTCTGTCACCCCGACTGTAAAAGAAAACCAAACATTTTTTTACACGTCAGTATTTAAAATGATTATTACAAGACTACGCTAAATTTTTCATTTTCTCTCAAAGTAAAATTTCAGATAGGTAAGCAAAGTGAAACAGAGCAAATAAAAAGAAATGAGAGAATGAAAAGAATGAAAGAGTAAACTAACCCTCCGCCTCCTCGCATGGGTCCCCCTCGGCCGCCACCACGGCCACCGCCCCTGTCGCCGCCTCGGAAGCCACCTCTGCTTCCTCGGTCGCCGCCTCGTCCGCCTCCTCTGTCGCCGCCTCTGAAGCCGCCTCCACGACCACCGCCTCGACTGCCGCCACGTCCGCCCCCGCCGCCACCGCCACCGCCGCCACCGCCGCCTCCGCCTCCCATTCCTTCTGGCTTGGAACTTTTGCAAAGATTACACTGATCACGCCAGGCAAAGTTCATGTTACCGCAGCTCGAGTTAGGGCACCTTCACACGTTACAAAGCAGACATTTCGATAATGATCATCTCTTTTTCTTTGCATGATACTTTATTTTGGCTTTTTTTTTTAATTTTCAAGAGAAGATATGCTTAGAGAATTGAGATATAGTTGCGAAAATAAGATTTTCTGCACTTTTGGTAATCAATGATTTTTCACACTATAGTTTGGAGCAATTATTTTTGCCCATCGCTTTAAATTAAATAGGAAAATGTATTCCAGTACAAAGTGAAATGTAAATAAATACTAAATGATATTCTTTTATTTATATGTCAAGTTTAAATTTAGAAATAATTCGTTGTTGTAACTGAAAATTACAAGTATTGAAGGAAATTCGATAAAAAAAAAAACATTTATAGTGATAAGCCGTATACGGGGCGCACGATTGACTTAAACTAGTTTCTTTAATTGTACCTCTCATTCTATCTGGGAGAAAATGTTCATCTTTGGCATTCTGAATGACTTCATTTATAGATTGCAAGAGCTTAAGCAGTAGAAGTAATTTATTACCTTATTGATCCCATTAAGTTTATATCCTAAATTTAAAAAACTAATTACTATAAATTTTAGCTATCTTGAAAAACAAATTTTGTCTTGAAAATCTACAAAACGAATTTCTACAAATTTCTTCATAATTTTGTAGGTGACATTTTCAGTTATAACAAAGTACTTGTTACAATTTTACTTTGCATAGGAATAGCAAAGAAGATACGAACTGAATTGAATTTATAACATAACAAGAACATATAAATATAATCATTCGTCTGTTTTTGCAGAATAAATTATGAAGAGCACAAAGAGTGATTATCGAACTGCCCAACCTCGTATTTTATTAAGAAAATCCAGTGTTTGAAATCACATTTACAACTTGCTGCGCGTATATTTTCGATGTAATTTTTAAAAATTCGTCATTTAAACACCCTTAAAGCGTTCATTTATGGCATTTATTTCCAAAAGTTTTAACGATTTACATGAATTTGTACAAATGCACAGAAATGATTATACATTTAGTTTTTAAATATTAAATATTTGAGAAATAAACTACTTATTCAAAAATATTTTATATACATTAAAGTGAAAACTTTTACTCATTTATGTGCTTTTAGTAATATAAGTTATACTTTACACGTTCGAAAACACGAATGCTATCTACTGCTATAAAATCTGAAAATGTTTTGTGGGAAGCGTGCAAAGTAATGCAATGTAATTCATCCGTTATTACAAGCATCAAAGGATGAAATAACCTATCCGAATTTCTAAACAATTCAACTGCTAGTGCATTTTTAGATTGTTTCTCGATTCAAGCGATAAAAAATTCGGATAGATTTTGAAGTAGATAAAAACGATTAATAAGAGGAGCGAGCGACACGATAATCACTCGGCAGTAAAGTAGCAGTCACATCGGAGAGAAGAATTGAGCAAATGTCGTAAGTATCATTACCGCCAATCGCCTCCGCGGGAGCTACCGCCGCCGCCGCCGCCGCTACCACCGCCACTACTGTCTCGGCGATGGTCGCCGCCGCCTCGATGATGATCGTCGCGGTCTCCTCTGTCGCCACGGTCACCGCGATCCCTTCCGCCGCCACCGCTGCCACCGCCGTAGCCGCCGCCACCACCTCCGCGGCCACCGCTTCCTCCTCTACCACCGCCACCTCCGCCGCCACCTCGGCCGCCGCCGCCGCCACCGCCGCCACCACCGCCGCGGCTGCCCTGCCAATTACTCTTATGCTGGGCTATCTGGACCTTAATGGTGCAGCCCTTGAACTCTTTGCCATCGAACCAGTTAATGGCTGAGCGAGCGGCGTTCTGGTCGTCGTACGTCACTGTTGCCTCGCCCTTGTTTTTGCCCGTGCTTTTGTCCTTGTACATCCAAATCTTGGGCTTGCCAGTACGCTTGTCATTCTGCAAGGTTAAAAACGGTAAATGAAATTGTTTACGTAGCGATACTTTAAGACTAAATGAAAGAATGATTTGTGGTTTGTCTATTGAATCGCTCTAACCGAGTGGAACAGCGTTCAAATAGATAAATCGTCTTAAATGAATGTCTATTGATCACAGAAATATAGTTTCGTGCTAATTTATAAATATGACAATAATAGTAACCTTTATGAGACCAATAGCGCCGAAATGTTGGCAGATTTCTTCTTCCGTAACGCCAACGTCCATTCCTGATACGAAAATGGTATCCTCTTGTAAGACCATGCCATCATTGCTTCCACGATCACCGTATCCTCCTGCAATAGCATCACTGGTTTTGAATAGTTCAATTTATACATTAGTGGGATCAAAATTTCCTACGGCTATTGAATGAACTAGACTAATTTGAAATAATTTCAATGTAAGTTATCAATTTTACAAAAACTGTATCATAACAATACATTTACTTTACTATTACAGGAGATTTTTTTTGTACATAAACTACTTTTCTTTCATCAAAAACCTTTCATTTTTTCTTAGATGTGATGTGATTTAATGGTAGATTTTCTTATTTTATCTTAGTTGCATTAAAAATGCAAGGCCGAATATATTTTCTTTTATGTAGTGATTTGTAATTAAACAAGTATTGATCACTCATAACTTAATGCTATTTTATTTTTCATTCTTCATACTTTCTTATCTTAATACCACTTTTATTTATTTATAAAACTCCAAATAACTCCCTAAAATAATGAATTCTTTTAAGTAACTAAAGCGATGAATTTCATCGAAATGAATTTTCTTTCTCTTAAACTTATTTATAATTCAGCTTCAGTATCCTAATGCTTGTAAATTCCTTTTTTATCACATAGATGCTTGAATTAAAACCCGCTGGCCAGACTCGTGCCGTTGCAATGAGTGTACGACGACAAATTATTAAACATCAGATAGCAGCTTCACATACAAAAGGGCTGCAGCATTTCTTCAGCTATACTTCATTTTGTTGACTACACACAAATACCATTTTATTTTTAGCAAGACAGATTGTACTGATTGATTGTTTTTCTTTTTCTTTTTGTACTATTTCTTATATTTTCCACCAGCTGCCTTTTACTGCACACTTAAGCATAAGAGATATCACGTTTGCATGATTGTTTCTTTTCAGTAAGGAAGTTGTATTGTAAGTATCGGAAAGGTCTTCATATTATTATAAATTAAACTCAATATTTTTAGAACTGCCTAACATACCTCACTCGACATAATCGTCATGGAATTATAAATTAACACAATTTCGTTTGTGTTTTCATATGTGATGTTGAAACATCTTTTTTGTATTAAAGTAATTCATTAATTTTAAGATAAAATTTAACAGGAGGAAATAATTAATTTTAGGTAAATAAAAAAAAAGTGTTTTAAAGGTATACAAAATTACTATACATGGGAAAAAGCAATTGGTGATTAAAATATAATCTTCTTTATGCCAATACTATCAAGTTAGTATTTTTTTTATGGGAAATCCTTTGGGATAACTGATGCGCTTTTTTGGCAGCCCTTTCATATAATCAGAGCGACCGGGTATTTTAATAAGTCATAAATATTAGAGTGAATGCATGAATAGCACCAGACTTGTACAGAGAGTCTGGTGCATTTACCTTTGTTATAACCACCACGGCCACCGCCACTGCTAAAACACAGAAGCAGATATACCAATGAGTCGACTCATGGACAGACAGAATTCAATCGTTGAGTGGCTACACTCTATGCTGCTTCGCCACCACTTCTTAATCTTCTGGATGTACCTACTGTCTAAAGTCTTTAATACCATATTACATAGTCTAGCAGTTTGGTCTAAATTTACTTGTCTCGTCACAGTCCTTAAATGTCTCAATCATGCGAAATACTTGAATAAAATAATATAAATGTTACTTTTCAAAATCGTAAATAGAAATCAAAAATGGGTCTAAACCTTGCACATCAGTTCATTTTCTCCTCTCACGCATTTTATGGTACACACGTTTTAACCTTGCTTTCTGTTTTGAATTTACATTCACACAGGAAATTTTGAAACATAACATGTACATATAAAAACGTTTTTAATCTTAGAAATGTAAAAAAAAGGAAGAAAAAAAAAGTAGAAAATCAACAGTACAAGAAAGTAATTTAAAATTATAATTAATGTTGGAAAACAATCATTCTGTCCTAAATTAGAAAAAAAAAATATATATGTATGAAAAAAGTTCACATTTGTCTATAAAAATTCCAAAGTGTTTTGATCACATGAAAAACATTGACTTTGAACATGTAATTGGTCATGCAAATCTTACAGAAGACTTATATTTTCTTAAAAATACGTATATATGCAGCGTTGATATACAGACATATACCTATACCTTTCATGTCAAATTGTCATATACAACCTGTCTATTATTTTACCTGTTTAATTCTGTGTATATGTGTGTTAAACCTGTAGACACACTTTAAATACATTAAAGGCCCCACAGGGTATTAAACGATTGCACAAGCAAAATGTAGTACATTTTTATGGTTATTTTGTATTGTAAACCTTCGTTCCAGAAATTTTATAAGTTTGTTACCTTTCATCTTACTCAAGTACCATTCCATATTTTTCACGTGGATAAAGACATATCGTCCATTGCATGTGTACAGTATTATTAGTGTTTTCTTCATTGCTATCCATCTCGCATATATAATTAAAACAGAAACAGAAACTTACTTGTAACTGCCACCTGAACGATCGCCATATCCCCTTCGATCGTCTCCACCGCCATATCGGCTACCACCACCGCCGCCACCACCTCCTCCTCCTCCTCCTCCTCCTCCTAAATTTTTACAAAAATTATTATATTTAAGGAATCATTACATTCATTTAATCCTTTAATCACCAGTATTTATTTAAAATAACATATTATAATTCTATGATTATAAGTATAAGCTTCAAAAGACTGAGATACCTTTGCCCAATTCAACGAATGAATAAATTCGGAAAGAAAATTACAGCCTGCAATTATTAGTAAATATAAATGACTTCAACTTAAAAATTAAAATCTTTTAAGAGTACAGCATGTACAATTTATCATCTAAACTGATGATGAATTTTTAACTGTAAGGCTTTACTTTCAATTAAAATGCTATTATAATTAATTTTACCTATGCTACATCATTATTGTATACATTAATTAAAATATGAAATTGCAGGTGTTCAAAGGATGCAATAATATATAAACATAAGAAAATTATGATTACCACTACTGTATCCACCTCCTGAACTGCTTCGATTGTATCCTCCACTGCCACCACCACCACCGCCACTGCTTCCTGTGTTTCCACTACCGTAGCTACTGCTGTAATTATTACTGCTAGTGCCGTTGTTGGAACCACCAGTACTACCGTAACTACTTTGGTTGTAGCCTCCTTGACTCTGAGCCTGACTGTAATCTTGGTTAGATTCGCTATCCTGGTAACTCTGGTAGTTCTGATAGTTTGGTGGAGGTTGACTGTATTGATTATATGTAGGTGTACTGCCTGTACTTGGAGGTGGGTAAGATGTGTCCGGAGCAGTACCAGTTGCCGGAGGTGGCTGACTGTACTGGTTGTAGTTTTGTTGCTGATAGTTAGCGTACTCTGTAAAATCGTTTTAAAAAAAGAAACAATTAATTATTAATGGATGATGAATTTATATTTTATAAGAAGGAACGTTTGCTAATGACGACTAACATCCACAATCCCTGAATTCCGCTAAAAAATTAATACGGATAAATAAGAAAAGTCTTGAAATATCGTGAAATCGCATAATTTGCGTCGAATGTATCATTGATTTTTGTATTATACGCATATCAGCCCGTAGAAATGGTCGGCGTCTACATGGCGCGCGCGGCTTGGGCGCGAAATACTACGATGGCGGACCGACTCGGAATTTTCGGCTACACGACGCCGATATGAAAGATTATAAATAAAAGTAAATCCGATGTACTTACGATTGTCCGTCATTTTGGATTGTTGAATTTGACGGAACTTATACTAGAAATAACAACGAGGCCTAATGGCGCACAAAAAGCCCCTGGTCGCACGCGACAATTCGACAGCGGCTTTAGAGCGTCGTGATGTGGGTACACCCAACGAGGGAGAGAGAATAGAAAGAGGAAAACGCCGCTAGCGGCAAGTCTTGATTCAAAGTTCCAGCCACTGCCGATCGTCGTCACTGTCGATCTACGTCTCTCTTTCTTCTTCAACTCCCACTATATACCCGGCCACATTTAGCTTTGACTTGATTCAGGCCTTCGTCCAGGAATATAGATAAACGTGCTTCTTGCGCATGTACTTGTCGAGGGTAAGCGGAAGTGACGAACCTTTTGATGCTGAGTAGTATATATAGAAGCTGTTTCTGCATTGCGCCTACAACGCCGGAAACTCTTGGCGCCACCAGTTCTTGTGCTTTCACGCGGCCCCAGCTAGACGCGACTTCCACATGCTTTGGCCAGCTGTAAAAAAGTCAAAAGTTGTAAACAATAATTATGAAGTAAAAGTTGCAGATCTTTAAATGTTATAAATATGATTGATGATCATTTTAATAAATTTTGACTGTTATCAATTTTTGAGAATGATCTTAGCAGAAATTTTTTATTACAAGCTATAGGGTTAAAAATTAAGTTACAAAGCGCGAAATTGAAATGAGTTTTAAATACTTTTTATCGAAACCGTTATGAAAAATATAATTTTTTCAACATTTTTCATAACAAACGTACATATTTTTTTAAAAATAAGTTTACTTTTAATAGCGTAATTATTGTCTGAAATTTTTATCCAGCAAGTATTTTATAACGATTAATGAATACAAATATATTAAGTGCACATGTGTACTTGACGTTAGGCATGTGTTAAAGGCATCTTGAGGGAATTGCATAACAGATTGGCAGAAACTTTAAATCAAAAAGTTAATCAATTGTAAATTTCAACTCATAGTTTATTATAATATGCATATGTTCAACGACTTTTTAATTAATTAAATTCATTTTAGAACCCAAAGACTTTTTGGGAAAAATAAGAAAAATATTTTACTATTGTTTGATACTTTATTCTTATAAACAATGCTAAGCAAAGAGGAGTTCTGACAATATTTGCAACATAACCGCAAACATTCGTATATAATAAAGTCAATTCATCCGTCAAAAGTCTTTTGTTATTTTAGTTTTAATATTGCAACCTACAAAAATATTCTGCAGTCGCTCCTTAATGAGTAAACAATCTAAAAATAGCCTAGACTTTAAAAATCAATAATAAAAGATATCATTCATATTAATCTTATAGACGTCGTTTTCCGGGAAAAGGCATTTCCAGGAAGAAGCACGCAATCACAGGGTGGGTGATGATTTACCCTATAGGTTGCATGACAATATTACTTATACATTTTACAATGTTAGTACCGAGGTAAGTATACAATATAAATAAAGATCATTGCACGTGTGTTCGAGGAGATATACTTATAGAAAGTATAATTTTCAGAAAAGGAGACAAAGAGAAAAAAGTAGAAGTGCAATATCGTGTAGCAGCTGCACACCTCTCTTTCTGTCTCTCTCTCTCTCTCTTCACGATGCTGTCAGTAAATATAAAGCTGCATTGCCGCTGAATTTGCGCGTGCACCGTACACCGCTACGATAAGCTTAGGTATATCCCTTCCCTTTCATACTCGCGAGTCGCGACGCGCAATGTCGCTCTCTCTCTCACTCTTCCTCTTACGAAGTGTAACACGAAACTGTATACGCGTATACTCGCTAACACTCGCGTACAGTTCGTGTCATATTTTGACACGGCTACGGACTACGGAGGGAGAGAACAGGTCTTCATATTAGGGATCAGGACACAACACATAAGTATCTTGTAATATATACAACGTATTATGCGCATGGCTTAGACCGCGGAAGCGTCCTTTTTCATCCGTTACAAGGGTGTTTTTTGATGTTTCTTTCGCAACAGCAGAGAAGGAAAACAAGTGAAGGGAGGACGCGAGCACCGTTATACTTGTCGCGTGCACCAAGTGTTCTACGACTTCGTCCCAGGGATTTTTTCCAAGTTACTCGCATGTTCTTTAGCGAGATTAAGTATAGTTGAGTGTGTATATAATAGAGGAGGTGCAAAGGTGGGGAATATTGTCTGTTCTCCGCTGCTCAGCTGACTCTCCTTACGCGAGTGCATTGTTGCTATCGAAATCACGAGAGGGACGCTGCTGCTGCTACTTACTACTTATACTGCTGCTGCTGCTGCTGAAAATATGAGGTGAGTGGCATGGACGTGTGTGTGTCTCGCGAGCGCGCGATTTTTTCCCAAAGTATATATAATAACTCGTTCGGTTTCGCTCGTGACTGCGAAAGTGGAGCAGGGGAGAAAAAAGTTAAGCGCCGCAATTGTTGTGCTTGGCTTGTGCTTTGTCGATAATACACCACCGATGGCGTGAGAGAGAGAACGGTACACGTGAGCATTTGACGTTTCGCCTAGCTTGGGTCGCGCGTGCAATTTCTAATGTGCATGTGTATCTTGTATGCGGCTGTTTTAATCGAGTCGCGGGGTGCCTGTGACTTATGAATGCGACTAGCTAATTCGGAAAGGGACGCGATTTTAAATGAAACGGAGAGAAAGTTAAAGTCACTCGGCTGTGGCCGACATTTTGCTGTCTCTGTCTTTCTCGATTGCATGTGTACAATGGCAAAGTTGACATTTGCAGATCGTGGCGTCGTTGAAAGCGATGACGAACATGTCTAATGATAAAGTTGGGGATTTGACACTTGTTCCTCGAGCGATTGTTTGTCTTTGTTTTTTTTTTCTCTCTTAATCGGACATAAACAATGATAGTTTAAGTGGGAAACTTTTATGAACGAATCGGATAAATGCGATTATTGTTTCAACGTATTTTTGTTTGAAGATTTTTTTTTCAAACTGATAAAAGAGGAATGAGGAAGTAAGTGTGTTTAATGATAAATATTGAATGATTTGTATTGTTTTCAGTGGAAGACCACAAATGGCCACAATGAATGGAAAGAGGCCAGCGCCGATGCCTCAAAGGCACCATCAAAATGAACCAACTTCGCAGCACTTCTATTTAATCAAATATATATATGAATGTAACATACTTTTTATCTTTGAGTTATAATAATATAAAGAGCTTGCAATAACATTTTATTGTTTTTACAGCCTGGAATTCAGTATCAAAAGAATTAGATAAATATCATAATCAGCAGCACGGGAATTCCTCGAATTACAGAAATTCAGCTTTAGTCACATATTATCAAGAACATGAACCAAATCCACAACTTAAAGGTAGATATAGGATTTATTTATCCTACCTACCAACTACCTAGCTTTCAATATAATTTTACAATGTATGTGTAAAATCATTTAGATTATAAGTGCATTGAAACATTACTGCCAGTTATTTGATGAGTAAATGATTATTTTAAATACTATTAAATAATTCAATTATCTTTTTGAATAAATGCAATTGAAAAATTGTAAGTATTATTTTATTCATTAAGAAATATTACTTATATCAACTGTACTCTACTATAAACTGACAAAGATTTTTCTATTGGTCTTACAGTCTAATCAATATTAATGGGCAATCAGATTGCCCTTGTTTATAATCACCCCCGCAGAATCTGATCTATTATTATATTATCTCTTTTAATGTAAGATGTTACCAAACTAAATCATTTGTATTTAATTTGTAAGTTAAGTTCATAATACAGTACCAAACTTTTAAACTTCAATGAATAATGAATGCATACATTTAATAATAACTTTGATTTCTATTCAAAACTAATACCATTGATTTTTCAGATTTTGAACCATTTGATCTAGAAGCATATTGTAATCAACGAGGAGTGCAAAGCATGACCAGGAATACGAGTTCATAGTCTTGGATATCAATTGTGAAATACAATCTAATATTCTTAAATAGTTCTAAGATTCCAAGAGAAGAAGAAAGAATAAATTATTTCAAATATCTGACAAACACCATTAATCTTTTGTTGATGAATCTCTATTGTTTGTCAAGAGTTAAATTAAATATTTATGTGTCAAATTCAAAAGTGAAAAAGAAAAGTAAACATAAAAAAGGGAGAACAATGCTAAAACATTCCATTCATATCCTGATGAAGCATTTATACAACAATGATTTCTCTTTTCACAGAATTTGGCATTTCGTTCAATTAACGGTACCTGTCCTATTCATTCTTGAATTGGTGTTGCGATTTTTCATACAAGAGATATTGACTTATTTATTTTACAACGGCCGAGTTGTAGAGAATCGTAATTTTTTACTAAGAGATAAAGCAAATGTAAAATTTATATAATATATTATAAATAATGACTGTAGTGAAATTAAGTGAAAATCCTGTGCATTATTAGTGCATGTTTATAATATTAGAACACGCGTTTCAATTGTTAAAAAAAAAAAATGTCATTTTCCATTAATTTTTCAGAATTAAATTTAAATCCTTACTATTTTTAAGTTGTTCTATTTATTACTTAAATCACACATTCATGCATTCATTTATGCACATATAAGTACATATGATTTTATTCTCAATTATATATGTATAAAGTTTGTTTAGGAAGTAAAGCAAAGGGTTTTAGAAAGAATTTTATAAAGAGGTAATATTGTGAGATGAATGAACCAATATTAAGTTCCGATGAACTTAAGTTTATAAATGTGCATAAAAATTCAGCAGGTCAAGTAATTTACATTCTATTGTGATGATAAAAGTGGAACTAAATTTTCTGTTGCTTTTCTCTTGACTCGAAACTCACACTTCTAAGAAAAGCTGCAAGTGAGAAATTTGCTTCAAGATCAATGCAAGTAAATTCAATTATAAAATCTTTGTAAATAAATTATTGAATACAAACTGTTTCAATTTATACATAAAAGAAGTTATGATGGTTCATTTAATTTAATTTGTGTTATTACTGTCCTTCACGTTATTTGTATTTTCCTAATTGGTAAAAAATTGGTTGCGAACAATATTTGTTTTAAATAAAGGAAACTAACAATAAAGACTAAATAATTAGAAAAATTAATATAATATAAATATTATAAATAATATTGATGCATAAGTTTCGTTGATTTATGCTTTAAATTTTATATTAAATATTTAAATTTTTAATCCTTAAAGTACATATTTACATTGACTTTGGTCTTTACAAGATTCATTACTAAAGTGTGTGTTTTATGTTGTTATAAATATTTATTCCTTGCATTGATAACACAAATAAATTCAAACATTTATTGAAAATTTTTAGTGAAAGAAGATAATGAAATAAAATGTATATTAAAAAAAATGTTAGTAAGTAAAACATTTTTTATTCAGAAAATTTAATATTCTGAAAGAGATATGATGTATGTTTGAAGTCCATTAGGTAGAATAAAAGTGAACTACAACTACTACAAGTAGTGCGCATATACTTATGTAGATTCAGTTTGCTTAAAAGTAACGTAGATGAACGAAAAGTACTCGTGAAAAAAACAAACAGTAAAATCTCCCCTTTTTAGTAAGACCTTTTTTCAAGCTCTTCGTTTTGCTCAGTTATAGCGCCAAGTTGCAATACGAAGATTGAGGAAGCACTACTTTACCATCAGAGTTTAATTCTCCATTTTCTTTTAACGGGAAGCCGGAGGAGCATAGTTGCGACGTTCACGGTTTCATACTTTTTTCGCTCAATTTTCAATATTTTAACATTTTGCAAAAGTCCAATTCTGTGAACTCCAAAGAATTGAGCTTAACTCGAAAAATGCAAAATATTAAAAATTGAAAGAAAAAAGTATGAAATTGTAATCGTCGGTAACTATGCTCCTCCGGCTTCCGGTTAAGTACTTAATTTATTTCCAGGGTAATACATTATTATTCCATAATTTCAATAATATTCAATATTATATAACAATACAGTAACCCTATTATTAATTATTATTATTTTAATTATTATACAATATTTTTCTTTTTATTCAATTAATGCATTTGAAACCTAACAAGGTTTATTTAGCATACTACTGAATTGTAGTATATATACAATATGATTTTGTGCAAACTTAAAAACGCATAATGTAAATAAAACAGTTTATAAAGTAAATTAAATTAGAATCTTTAGACGAATTTTTATCAATTACAATTACACAATTCAAGAATTACGTAATATATCTTTTTCACACTAATTTCGACAGTGTTTCAATTTTTCTTCCACGTATAATATACATTTACATTACTTGTTCCAGCATATCATACATAAAATGTTATTGTAGGAAAAATACCTATAGGTGTTATATATATATATATATATATAGAAATACATTACAAGTAATATGAACGAGTTCCAGCTTTTACCAACTCGAAAAGGGTGAACGCATAATATGAAATCAGTAGAGTAAGTCGAGTGCGGCAAGACTTGTAAACAAATACCTATATAAGTTTTCACGTTGTCTTCATGATACATCAAGATCTGTTGACTAATAACAATGATAGTATTCATCAATTGTGATTATTTCTTTTATTAAACTACGTTACTGTATCTCATACATTATTTATATAACAATATTTTTATTTGACATATAAAATATTAAAACAGTTTATATTTTATTTAGAAATAGTAAGTTTAAGATTTTTTCAGCCTTTTAAATATTTTAAAAACCCTTTTAAACTTACGTACAAAATCTAGTCTTGAAGACAATTGTTAAATTTATTTATGAATTAAACATTAGTCACGGCTTTTTCTTGCAATAATTATATATATATAAGAATGTCCGTAAAATTTGTATACGATTTAAAGTATAGTACATTATAGAGATGCATTGCTCTTGTACTGGGAGCAATTTAAATGAATTTTATGTTACAACTGGGACAGCTGTAAAATCGCAATTACCATTCGTAATTTATTTCATTTTCAGAGAAATAGAGAGCATAATGTTATCTTTAAAATGTGAAAATGCACAAAGGTTAAATTATTATGCAAATTATATTAGGAATCAATTTTCTGTTGTATTTGTTTAAATCTATGGACCTATTGTTTCTCTTTTGATAACAATAACGCGCTACCTATACGGAAACATATATTGCGTAATAACATAATTATTGCAGGTATCTATTAAAAGGGACTTTATGCATGCAAATTCTGGATAACAGCATAATTGCGCAATAATTCGTTCGAAAAGAAAAATGAGTTTTGCTTTAAAAAAAAAGTACAATTTAATTTATTTGCCAATTATTTAAATGTTTTAAATTACAGAATTTATGTTATTTTACGGCACATAGATTGATATATAATTTGAGTCGGCATTTCTTTAATCTAGATTGTATACTGCTTGTATACTTATAGTATGACTAAACCCAAAATCATAAATCCTTTGCCTTTCTGAAACCAATCTTCGGCATACTAATGTCTTTTATATTTTTATTTTTCCCTAAATCAATGTCAGACCCTGCCATAATATTTATAAATCTTTGTATACCACAAATTTAAGACCTTGAATTATTTGGAAAAGTTTAAGGATTAGTCTTTTCCGAGCTAAAAAGTGATTTGATTTGATAAATGAACGCTCACGTATAATTAATTATTCCTAATTATTACAATAAAATACTGCTGCGTGTGGTGCAGTATTATTTAATGATGAAAAAACTCAATTTTTAATTGACGACTCGGCAGCTTTAAAAAAATAAAAAGAAACAAAGCCGCAAACAAAAAGGTCTCGGCCTAAAATCGCGTCATCGCTCCCACTCATTCCCCTTCCTTACAAGAAGCATTCAACCAATCTACGGCACATCAAACATCCTCACAGCAGCAGCAGCTCGGTATAGCAACGGTCTACTCTAGCGAAAAATCCGAGCGACAGTCTCAAAATAGCGAGAAGAAAAGGGCGCGGTTCTATCGCAATGAGCCAGCATCCTGGCAGCATACACGAAAATTCACTGATGTACTATTCTACACACACACACACACACACACACACACACACATATACACGCAGCCACACACGTACCATAACCATAGCACCGCGAGAAATAAAAGCTCGACCATTAAGACGGCGACAGTAAGAAAAAGTCCAGACGCACGTTATGAGAGGGAGAGTAGAGAGCGAGAGAGAGAGAGAGTAAAAACGCGTGCGCGCCGAATAATATTGAGGGAGGGCGCGGGGGCGCGGTCAAGGAGATGCGCGTAGTCGCCGCCGTGAGGCAGCTCTCCCTCTCCACGGTCCTGTATGTGTCTCTCTCTCTCTCGCTCTACTCTGTCGACTGTCTCTCTCGCAACCCTCTCCTTCAGCGAGAGTCGGTCGGTGGGCCGATAGGTAGGGGACTGTATGAGAGAGTAGGCAGTAGCGCGCCCGACGCGACGCCAATCGGTTATACAACGGCGCTCCGCTCGTCCCATTTTTTTTTACTTTTCGTAAGTGTATGTATACCCCAGACGGAAGACTAGACAGCCAGAAGAGAGACGGAGAGGGATCCAGTGGACCGGACCGGATGTCGGGGAGCCGCTGATTTAATTACGTGAGCATCCGTGTTTCTCTGTGTACATGATCAGCTTATGACGTGCTTATGTACCCTGTAACTTGCACTCTACTTACATCCTTGGCATGTGTGTGTATATAAGCGACGGATACATACACAGGGATGCTGCTTTGTTTTTGTCTCTCCCTTTGCGGTATTTGTTTTGGATTCGCGAGGATTTCTGTGTAGCTATGTGTGCTGATTGTTGGGTAAAGGATGATCGTAGCGGCTAGTCGTCGGCCTGCGGGAGATATTTTGGGTGTATACCGGGAATATTTCGAGAATGCAAGGAGAGAGGAATTCGATGCAAGGACTAGGCGCAGAGGAAGCTTGAATTTTGAGGTGTACGTGCATGTGCATAAGTAAACGTTTTGTTTCCTCTTTAAATTGCTTCTAGAAGGGAAAAACGGTAGAATAGGGAGGAATGTTTCACGCGCAGAGTTATTTATCAGGTATAGGAGAAAGGATGCGAAGGCAACGGTGGCGGTATTTTCACTGCGAGATGCTTAGAATACGTAAGTGGGTGGTGATGCTGAGTGCTTGTCCGATTAAATGTGAGGTATCGCTGGGTTTTTTTCTTTGACTTTTATTTCTCCTGCCTATCTGTCTAGAGCTATAAAGTGGGAAGAAATCTCATTTGCTGATTAGAATGTTTACGGGGTTTTCGCGGAGAGATGCGAACTGACACTGATTAAAATCGAAAAAAGTTATGATAGGAACTTGGATGAATAAAGTAGGTTGGCTTTGGTATTTCGAAATGAAGATATAAATTATAAACAAATTAATGAAGATACGTGGCAAGATGATATGAAGATGTAAATTGTATAAATGTCTTTTAATTGCAATAATTCATTTATTATCTGAATGATTGTGTATTCGAGGACGAATTGACGTAGGTATTTTAATGCACGTGCACTAGTACAAAATTCTCCAAGTGCACTGTCATTGTTTCATTTCAATACTTCGACGTTATTAGAGTGAGATGAGATGTTTTTTTGTCTCTCGCGGAGTGTGTTTACTTCGCAGCGAGGGCTGAAAGCAAAGCATATCGCGCCCTTACTTTCATAACAACTTTTCTCGCTTTCCTTCCTATACGGAGGTGAAACACACTCTTATAATATATATATATATATAT
>UELV01107450.1:0-25935 GCA_900490015.1 Megastigmus stigmatizans
ACATGACAATGCTCGGCCACATGTCGCAAAACCCGTCAAGACATACTTAGAAACCCTAAAATGGGAAGTCTTACCCCACCCGCCGTACTCTCCAGACATTGCTCCTTCCGACTACCATTTGTTCCGATCGATGGCACATGGCCTAGCTGAGCAGCATTTCCATTCTTATGAAGAAGTCAAAGAATGGATCGATTTGTGGATCGCCTCAAAAGACGCATCGTTTTTTCGAGATGGTATCCGACAATTGCCCGAAAGATGGCAAAAAGTAGTGGCTAGTGACGGACAGTACTTTGAATCATAAACAGCTAATCACTTTTTCAGAATAATGCCTCAAATTTTCGAAAAAATCGGCGGAAGCAAAGTTGTGCACCTAATAAAATTTCAAAATAATGACTTTACGTATTATAACTCGATTAATTTTGATAGAAAAAGAGTAAATAATGTTATAGAATAACAAATAATAAATAATATTTAACTGATCGATAAACGTATTTTCATAAAATGTATGAAGTATAAAATACGAAACGATTGGTTCGACATGGAGGATTTCCAATTTATTGTTATATACAATTTTATCTGCGGTTGCATTGAAATGCATTGAAATTGAAAAGTGATGCGCTTGAAAAAACTGAGATTCATAATTGTCGACCATATAAAATATAAATCCCAGATAGAAATGCTTTGTTTTAAATAATGCGTGGCTATATTTCAAACTTTATTCATGATTTACTATTTCTAAAAGAAACACTGAAATCGATCTGATTTAGATCAAACACTCGGCAAAAAGTTCAGTCAAGAAACTTTATTTGAAGTTTCATCCTAAGTATTTGTAGTTATCGGATCGCATCTCGAATCACGGTAATTCACGCAATTATCCGTAATTTGCACCGTTTAAGGTATCTTGCCCGACGGCACAATGAAATCGCTAATGCAGCAGCAGCAGCAGTCTCCGCAAATGGTAAAGCTGTTCGTTTAAAAAAGCACCTTTCGCACAATAAATTCAAAACACATGATATAGTCAAAGAATTAAGATGAAGCTTGTATACACGAGATAAGGCCGCCGCCGCCGCAGGCTCTGCCCAAGCCTCGCCCATCTCTAGAGAATACAAACGTAATATATAGCTACTATCATAGGATCACGAGATATCGGGGAATTTTTTATAAAAGAAACCACGTGCGTAATGCGCATCAAATATAATCACAGCTTTTCCATACGGTATCCTGCATCGGATCAAGTTGAGTAGAAAATGTGCTCTCGATTAAAACGTATCTCTCGAACATTGCGCATTACGATTAATCAAGTGACGTTTGCCAGCAGAACGCGGCTCGCGATGCACCGGAGAGCCGTTGCATGCAGCGACAAAGAAGTCAGCTGCGGCACGAAAACATCTGACGTAAGAAGCCCTTCCGCGAACCGCACAAGTCCCATTGATCCCTCGTCCATGTATATACCATCGAGCGCCAAGCTGAGAGAGTCCGAGTCATCGAGAATCCCTCTCGGTGAGGTGCACCCGCCGCGAGACCGACTGACAACATGTCTCTTGATTTCTCCTCCTTTGCTGCATCCACAGCTTCGCGAGTCGCTCCCCCTCCCCCTTGCTTTCTCGCATCGTAATGTAGGATATATAAGAGAGCTGCCGAGAGAGAGAGGGAGTCCGGGGCGAGGCCGGCGTTTTTTTGGGGCAGCTCCGCAGGTTTCGGCACTCAATATGCTGCCAGAGCGTACTTATTTAGGGAAGGAGGTGGGGGCCTCGGGCCTCAAAGGAACAATGATGTCGTACTTTGTCAAGCGAAGGCTCGCTTAATTGAGTCGAATCTCGGAAGGCTGTTTTTGTGTCCCGGGGACTGACATATCCGAGCGAGAGTATAGCGACAATCCCCGCTGCTGTTGGTGCACACATGCACACGTGCTCTTTCACGAGGACACACACACACACACGCGTGTAAACGGAGTCGCTCTACTCGCGGGCTGCAGTGCACTGTTATATGTACAGCGGCTGCTGTAGCGCCGGCAGTCATCTACCCGAGTGTAAATAACGCCGCGGGAAATTAAGATCTCGAGCAACGTCTGGCTTGGCTTCGCCCAAATTAAACAACTTCTTTCTGTCTTCTTCTATTTCTTCCTCTTCTTTTCTTTCTCTTTTCGTTGTCGTAATACTCGTCGTGCATATTTCCCGACGGCTCGAATTTGTTAACTCTCGCATTATGGAGCAGCGTTCTTCCTTTTTTGTTTTTCTTAAATTAATTCTCAGAGCTTTTGCTGCCATCAAACTGAGCGTAAGTAGTATCTTCGCGCGCGTTGGTCTGAACTCTTGAATGAAGGAAGGTAGCTCAACAAGTATGGTTAGGTGAACTTGAGTTAAGTATGTAAGTGATATCAGCAAGATTTATTGCATCGTTTGATATTAGTACAATCCCTTAATTTAATCGATTGCACTATGATACTTTTTGTTATAAGATCATCTTTGATTGTAAATATTATTTTCATTATATTTGAATAATCTTTTTGAAAATTATAATTACCTACTGTGAACTGTTATCCATCTGTGTTCCACATTTCCTGATGTGTATTTCAGTAATAAAGACATTGTTATATATTAAATAATTTCCATAATCTTACCTATATTAAAAAATGTATGAATAATGTATACAAGTATTACTAGAACCATGTTTGTAGCTAACTAACAGCTACGAAATTTTAGCAAAAACCATAAAAACTGCTTCAACTCACGACTATCGATCGATAAGAATTTTATTATGCAAAAGCCGAAATGGTTTATGCGGCGCAGGTAGCACTTAAAACGCACGAAATATCGTCTGCGAGGTGTCGGCTGTATATACTCTCGAAGTTACTTCCACAAAAACTCATAGAAAATGTGTACTTATGAGTCGCAGTTTCCCACGGAAGTTTATGAAAGTCGCAGAGCGAATAATGATGCGTGTGTATTTGCAGTGTAGGTACACGCCTTGCGCGCCGTGGCGCTTAGTACGCAAATATTGATTTTTCTAAAAAGCATATACGTAAGTATAAAGAAAATTGCAAAATTGCAAAATTATGCAAACTGTTTTCCACTAAGACCGTTTTCATGACTGTTTCCCTTTCTCTTTCACGTGGCGAAGCGATGTTTCGACTCCGCTTTAACGTATTGCATTAGTACAGCTGTTTTTTTTTTCTACATGCTTGCGAAAACCGTGGAACTGGAATTTTTCTCGATCAAATCTTAATAAACGGTGTTTGAGTAGAAAAAAAATACCGTAGGTTCTTTAAGAACTACGTGCCTAATATTTAATAAATATTTACTTTTCTAGATAATAATGTATGAATTCTATAATATATTTACTTGTTTCATGATTCGCATCATTCTTAAATTAACTTAAACGTAGAAAATAGAATTTATATAATAATAAAGCATTAAATTGCATTAAAAATGTATATTTGTAATATTTCTCTAAGCCTTAGGAATTATATTTTTGGAGCAGGTATATTCAGTTCTGTGCAAAATAAAATGAGCTTGAAAAGCAAGGAAAGGGGTCTTAAAAACTCCACTGCAGACGTCATAAGTTTTCTATCTTACATTTTTTTACATTACCTAACAAGATACAGTCACATCCACTCTCATGTGCCGGAACATTCCCTTTAGACCATTATGCTATTATGACTATCAACTAGACTAGAATTCGTGAAATTTGAATAAAAAACTTATGTTAACACAAGTATAAAACTAGTGCCAGCTCTGAATCGTCAGCTTGTAATATTTCTAACCGAAAACTTAAATAAAGTGTCCCACGCGACTGGATTATTGATAAGAGCATACCGATGTACTTTGCATTCCCGGCACAAGTGGCAAGTAAATAGTAGGCCATAATTTCGCAGCTCGGGAGGGTAGACGCGCAGTGGGTTGAAAAAAAAAGAAAAACAGAGAGAGAGAGAGAGAGAGAGAGAGAGAGAGAGAGAGAGAGAGACAGAGAGAGAGAAAGAAAGAGAAGGATAACGTCACCTCCGATATACTTATTATACAATATTATCTTGAGCGTCGGAAATTTTTCACCGGGTAACCCACCTCCTCCGCCCATATAGCGGCGGTTCCAATTCTCTTTTTGCTCTCCTCTCGCAATAGCGGGCGCTCTCGCAGTATAAGCGCGCGGAGGGTGTGTGAGCGATAACTCGAGCGCGCGAGCGTGAATAAGAAATCGCGCGGGAAAGATACACGGCCTGGCATTAACCGGGAAAAAATACGCATAGAAATTCGCCGCGTAAACATATACACACATGTACACACAGACAAACACAGACATATACACAGGGCAGTCCTCGTCGAAAGAGAACGAAATTTACACGTAGGTGGGAGGGAGGGTAACTGGTCGAGATTCTCCCTCCCGTAGACACATCCACACACACTCGCATAGAAAGTCCTCCCCCGGGAAAAACAAAACTGTACATCGACGCGCGTACACGTATGTAGATTCGCGTTGGCCGGTCCGCACGACGGCGGCGGCTTCTCTTTCTCTCGCGGGATTTCGCGTGTCCCGGACGTAATAAAAAATGCCTGCATCTAACTCGTATCGCGCGCTGCGCTACGCCACCCGGCGCATAACTCGGAGCTCTTTCTCTTGTCTTCTCGCACGTGCCTTCTACGCGCTTACGCGTGCCGCCCCCGCCGACGCTACCTTTCGCTGTGCGAAACTTGTATATATACACATATATACATATAAGCTGTCGGGCTCCGGAATTTCGCATTTTCCGAGGCTGCATTGCACTGGTGGCGCTGCTACTGCTGTATTCGTTTCTCATACGAATATCGTAAGCGGCACATTTCATTTAAATCCCCTCTTAAATATCTTGCATATTTTCCGCATCGGCTTTATTCAACTTTCACGTGCGCGGCTCCACTTACGTAAGCGCGCGCGATATGCAGGGGAGTAAGCGCCGCGCCGAGCGACACCGATCCTCGCTCCACGCTCGGCAAGCGCGCGCCCTATATATAGTCGTATAGCGGAGTTTAATTTTGTATATTTTCTCTCGGCGAATCTTGTTATTCCCGTTGATAAAATGCCGTGACGCTGGAATATTCGCCCCCGCGACGCTTTCTGCTTTTACTACTTTTTCCAGGGATTATTGATTGCTACCGAGAATAATGTGCATAATAATAAATCAGAAGACCCTGGCCGATGCGTATTTATCAAGCGTGTAACGGAGTATAGTGTACATCTCTCCATCATCTTTTAAAGAATAACAAAACGGTACATAATCGTTAACAAAATATTGATTGCAGCAATTGTTGTTGTTTTTTTTTAAATAATAAACGATTATTGAAAAACTTGTGTTAGTACGAATAAATTAAAAAATAAAATTTTCTTTGAAAATAAATAGTTGTAGGATGTTAGTACATTTGTCAAAATATATATTTCATGTATATACTGTGTAAATTTGTGCTTTATTTTTAAAAGTTTCAATCCTGTCTAGAAACTAAAAATTTTTAAATAGAATTTTATTACTATAGTTTATTTTATATACGAAAGGATTGAGAACAGGATATGAAATTATTAAAAAATACCAAGAAATATTAAATACTCGATATTGAAATATTTTTCATTACATTTCATTAGATAACTTATATTTAGCTGGTACATGTAAATTATTAAAAATGTTTTCCTTATTACTACATTTCATTTTTTAATATGTAAAATATTAAAAGAATGTTTCGACTGGTCTATACCCGCAAGCCTAAATTTAACTTTTATATAATCTTCTTGATGATGAATTAGTTCAGAATTCTTCGATGCAGGCGTGACTCAACAATACGTTTGATTGAAGCATGAATTTAGGCCTGAACAGATTAGATCAAAAGAAGCGATTTCCATAATGCGGATTACTGCCAACTTAAGAGATTTTGTATTAGCATTATCGATCTGGCACTCTTCAGAAATTGTAAGAACATGCGAAATAGCGAATGTAATTAAAGTTTTTTTTTCTCAAGCTCAAGATTACATAATAACTTGCTAAAACACGATTATTATAAACAATAATCTTTTGAAATTATCGTTTCTGATTTGGTGGTATCAAATAATAAAAGTAATATCAAATTTTATAGACTAAATGAAATAGAATCTATTGATTTCTAGAATAAAACAAATTATTATTTTATAAATATAGGTAAAACCTTTTGAATAACACTTCTTAATCAAGAAGAATGTGAAATTTGTCACGAAAAAATGAATAAATGAAGCCGTTATTGAAATAAATAAAATATTAATTGATTCAGATATGGTGCAGTATTTCTCGTCTATTGAAAGCTACCAAAAGCAAGAAGAATGTGAAATTTAAAAGAAGCATTCGTTGTCATCGGAAAAGTATATCCTTAGTCTGCAGAGTCTGTTGAGTGCCACCGTCGATTAATTTGGTCCCCCATAAAAATGTCGATTCGATTGGTCGGATAATCGGTGATCACCGAATTCCGGAGGCTCGCGCGATCGTTCATAAATCGGTCAGGTGAGAGCCTCTGCGCCTCGTGCCATGACGATGTTCTCGCAGCGGTCGTCGGCGTACATATAATGGAGCAAGGCTTTGGCCTCGAAGAGTTCACTTTCTGATCTAGGGGGATAGGGGGAGAGAGAGAGAGAGAGAGAGAGAGAGAGGATCTCGCGGGCTCTTGAACAAGCGAGAGATATCCCTTTGCCGGGGAGATTATCTCACGATCCGGATCTCTATTATGACTAACCTGACAAGCGATTTGTTGACTCGCTCGTGGATAAGCGTGCGCGCAGTGCTTATTGCGAGCTGTGCATGGTACGAGATTCTTTTTATGATTTCGTACCATTTTTGAACGATCTCTGGCACCAATTAAAGTCTTGGTCTATAAGACTATAAGATTTATGCTTCACTGATCAAATCTAATGTATGATTTTTTATTAATTTTCTTAATTTCATTAAAAACTCATAAAAATTATGTAACTAATTAAGAAACTATTAAATTATGATTCGGTCTGAAGATGAAGCTGTGTACCAAATATAGTTGCAAAGTAAAAAGGAATTTTATAACTTTGCGACGACATTTTTAGAAAAGACTTGAATTATCACGCGTCTTTATATTCTAACAGTAAGCCGACATTTTGTAATGTTCTTTGAAAAGGGACATCTCAATCCTTCCACGGATATTCCTCATCGTGGATCAAGGAAAACGAATGCGAACACGTGGACGCTAACAATAAGTAAAATTTATCGCAAAAAAAATCCGAATGACTTTTTGAAAAATGACATATTTATAAGCGGTGTATACAAATGAGTCGAAGATGCATAGATAGAGAGAGAGAGAGTGAGAGAGGCCAGAGAGAATCTCACATAAAAGGGTCTAAAACATTTCTTAGCATCAGCAGATCGGCAACGAGAGATTGGACCGAAGAATAAAACTCTCTCTCGTCTTAACGCATCGGCGATTCAAATGTCTTTTTCACCTCTCGCGCGTATACGCAGTACGCCATGTGCCAAGGTGATTTGTGATTTGGCTCGGTAACCCCGGTGCGCTTGCGGCCAATGAGCCCGTGGCATCCGCTCTCTCGCAGAATACATACTGTTGCATAAGCTATAAGCTCTCGGCGGTGGTAGACGGACGCGAGCGCATGCACGTGACTCTAAGCCATTGCAGCAGCGCGCACCGATGTATCCCTGGCAAAAAAGGATGCACAGCTGTCCTCTCTTCTTCTCCTTCCGCTTCTCAGCTCAGCTCTTCCTCCTCTCTTAGTTTGTGTGTGTATGTGTGTGCGCTATAGCCGCGAAAGGCTGGGTATACGCAGGTCTATCCGCGAGCAGTAGGTATAGAGCTGGCCGCAGGCTCTCTCTCGCAGCCTCGAGGCATCATTCCGCAAGGATATCAGGCTGCCGGGATGAGCTAGGCCGAGACGTCGGTGTACTGACGTATTTGATGCATCACCTCGCCGTGGCCGCACAACCGCCAATATCCAGGGCTGGACATATGGACTACACAATGGCTGGCCGTGTCCAGCTGATGATCTGCATTCTTCGAAGTATCCCTCGCGATCTATCATTGTCGAATAGTTGCACGGGTATATATTTTTATAGACGTGCCAAAGGTCGGAGTTCGAACCTTAAGAAAATGGCCGAGTCTTTTTTCTTCCCTTTACTCTCCCTTGTTCATCCTCGCGCCTGCAGTTTTTTGTTATACGACTGCGCCAACTCTCCTTTTCTCTCGCGGTGCAGTTCATTGTGTCGCTGCATGGCTGAGAGGACGTCCGACTATCGCGAGATGACGATATGGAAGTTGGAGAATGGTGAACCGAGAAAAGAATTGTATATTTGTATTTGACGTTAACTATCAACGTATTTGATCGAGGTATAAATACACGTTAAGGGTTACTATCCCTTTATTATAGGGGATATTGAAGGGTCAGCTCTATTTGAGAATATGATAAAAATCAATTGTAAACCGGTACAAGCTTCATTTCTAAAATCTGTTCGTAAGTTGAGTGTCGAAAGTCGAGCTTAATAACGTCAAAGCTGCAATATAAAGTGATAGTAACTACTTGATTGATATTACAAGCACTGATATATCTACATTTTAAGAATGATAACTTGCATCATATACATCATGTTATTTTTAGTTATACTTTAACAACACTTATATTTATATTTTCCTCGTAAATTGAACTCGCTGACGATTACATTGTAAATGCTCGACCAAAAAAACTCTACGGAAATGTAATACGAAATCGTGAATAATTTAGCGTGCACTTTCGCTAATAAGCAGTTAACAAATGATGGCAATGTTAAAGCCGGGCGGTGCACATGCCAAGCTCAGTTCTCGTAGAATTTGGTATTCTACTATTTTCATTCTCCCGCACCCGCGGCAGTAGCGCGCACTTCAGACCCACTTTCGCAGCGAATTTCAATCTTTCTTTTTTTTTTATTCCACCATGCGCAATCATTCTTTATATCCGGAGAGCTTGGCCCCCCTGTTATTTCGGTATGACTTTTTCGCCGTATAGCCATTCGGTCTACGCTATACCGCAGTCCGGAGTCTGAATTTGTAGTCCGTGCGTGATATATCGCAGTATTTACCTCGGAAGCTCGAGTTGTCTATATGCGCGCCTCGGGTTAGCGAAAAAGATGTCGGCGACTGGCTTGCGTACATCAGCGCAGTTTGCCGCTGCCTCCCGCACGGATAGACGGCAACTCGTTGAATAGACGAGACTACTTTTCAATTTAAGCGTATTCGGAGGGGGGAGACTGCCCCAGCTACTTTTATTTCTGCCGCTGCGCCAGTCTGCCTCGGAAAATGAAACCAATATCATTAGGATAAACAGGATTTATGGATTCGCCGCGAATCGGGCGAGTTGTACGTAACGGGGAGCTTTTCTTCGTGATAAAATTAGAGTCAGCTGGAACGGATATCTGCCGGTAACTTATAAATGATTAAATAATAAACTGCTTGTTCTCTCTGCTGCTATTTGTAAATGGCATATATATATATTCGATCCCTTTTGTAACCCGACGGCGGGACAAGAAAACATCCGTGCTTTTATTATCTCGCGATCAATAATCATTGCTAATTGTCCAAAAGGGGAGCCAAGCGTCGGAGCCGTGAAATCTCCATATTTTATCGATCGACGGAGTAAATAAGAAAGGCAGAAAAATGCTTAAGTGAGCCATTTGTATTCCGCATAAAAGACGGCATAGTATCTCGTGCAAGTGCTGCAATAAGCTGTAGATTTGTCGGGTAGGGCGACATTTGCTGTGTAAGGAAGCATGCGCGCGCAGCCTTTAAAGGTTCGTGCACTTGATCGAGGAGACCGGTCCTCTCCCGCTCTCTGCGCTGCCCAATCTCTGCGCCTTGCTGCACAAACTCCATCAGCAGCGATTACAATGTTCGGACCTCCCAAATTCTCGTCCTACCTAAAGGGTTACCCACTTTAAGTATCGACACGAGAGGACAGGGAAAAAATTTTTAATAGATATGGCTCCGAGAACTTGAATCTGTCGCATGCCTCGCTTTTTTCATTACTTACGCTCAACGTTTTTTTTTTCATATTTTTAATGTTCCTTTTACGTTTTTGTATTACACTAATGACTTTACGGTTTTTATTATGTAACACAAGTTTTATTTTCTGTTATTTTTTTTATTTGTGGAGAGAATTATTAACGGATTTTTGCAGGAATTTAATTATTTACAAATTAATCATTTTTATGGGTTTTAAAAATGTGGATCATGGCCGTACTTGTGCATAATATATGTAATATGTGAAATAATGCTATAGTTTAAATCAATGATTTTGATTTAATTTCAATTTTATGGAAATACAAGTTTTATAAAGGAATAATAAAAATTCAATGACAATATCTGTATAATATAAATTACAAAAAGTATTTAACTTTTCAGCCTGATGAAATTTCCCCGGTAATTAAAAATGTAATATTAAAATCTTGAATAATTAAACTATGAGAATCCTTGGACATCGATGAAAATTTAAACTCTGAATGCAAAACGTCGATTCTTTGAGCGCTATAATGAAAGCCAAGCGCGACAAGTATTGAATAGGATTATTGAAATGATTATGCTAGTTAGAGCTTGAGCTTTTGGCAGGACACGGTAAAATCAACTAGAGGCATAAGTTTTGATTTGATAAAGCGCCACTCGAAGGGAATTTGCGAGAACTAAATAAAAAATAACCCGCTTCCTTCGAGTGACGGTTCGACAAGACTTACCGACAATTAGTGCCATCAGAGAATGTTTGAGGGGCGCAAATAGGCGAAACCCTTTGACGAGATCTCTGAGATCATCACAGGCGCTCTAGTACGCCTACCTACGGAATTAATTAATCTGAAGAGACTTTATGACGTTAGCTACGCAACGCGTGCGTGTGTGCCATTCATGAACAATTCGTCAAAGGGCTACAGTCAATTGTGTACATTTGCAAACAATGTTTAGCTGGATACGCGGGTAAATAACGAGGAGATAAGTTACTTAATTAAAAAAAAGCGTGTTAATAAAAACGTGGTAAAATATACGCAGTTCCAGGATGTGAATGCTGGATTATTTAAGTACATTAATAAACTTTATTCATTTTTTAACTCTTTCTTTTTACAGAGAATTCATGTGCATAATTCTTTGCGAGTTTTATTTTTTCGTATATATTACGATTATTTGTGGAATCGCTTTGTGAAATAAAAGAGAAATTAATTAGCATTATGATTGTAAAATATATGGGACGCACAATATAAAGCCGTGGCCTAACTACAGATTGAAATAAAAGTTAATATGCATAAATTAAAAATTTATCAGAATATACTTTTACAAGAAAAACTTTAATATGAAATTTTCGATTAATTAGTATTCGAAAATTTAAAATGTGAAGTAGAGGTTTGAGTAATTGATGTTAACCATTCACTATAAAATTGCAATGTACTTGAAAAGTGGAGGAATATAACACATATTAAAAATTAAATATTTTAATAAAAATTAATGTTTGATGACTTAAAATCTCAATTTATAAAATTTTTAAGTTCAAAGTTTATACGCGATACTAAAAAAAAGTATATAAATACAGAAATTTATCTTGTTTTTAGGCTGTCCAATTATTTTATTTTTATTCTTAGCAGCTTTTAGCTCATGCAAGTATGTAAAATATTTTTCAATGAATTTATGTGAACACTGCATATGCAAAAAAATTAATAAGATTGTTACGTTACTAATGTACTAATCAAGATTTAGCATTTGAATCAAATAAATACAGTTAAATGTAAAAAAAAACATCTTACATATCAATAAGTCTTCCACTAACAGCACTTATTCCATCTAATACAAACCAAAAATATTAAAAAAAAGTAAAGACAATTAAGTAGGGAAAAGGAGGTTAATTAGTCAAAGAAAAATAAGAGAAAATTAGACGTATCTCGGTCTCTTGGCCAGACAAAACAAACGCAAAGCGAGAAGAAAAGCCAGGGGAAAAAAGGGAAGGAGCCCCTGCGAGTATAAGGGCAGGGGGAGGGGGGAGGTAGGTGCGACTGGAAGAATGGATGAAAAGCGACGAGAGTCACTCACGATAGAGCTGGAAAGAGAGAGAAAGAGAGATGGCAAATCCCAGTCCAAACACTTGGGGAAACTCGCAGCTCGCGTGCAGCGCGCCTTTCTCTCTCTCTCTCTCGTCTCATTTCCAAGCTTCAGATAAGGAGTATCGCTGGAGCAGGCAAGGAGGAGCTTTTGAAAGCGCTCCGTCGGTTTGGCCGCGCGCGCACATTAGCGCATTCCTTTCTTGACCCTCCTGGGGGGGACCGGAAGAGAAGGGAGACGCCGTGAAGTAGAGGTAAAAGAAAAAGAAGAAGAAGCAGTAGCAGCAGCAGCAGGCCTATAGAACTGTGTACAGAATGGTGCCCGGCCTCGAGATTTCGCGCGCGCGTGAGAGGCTCGATTCCCTTTTTCCGCGCGATTTCTCATCATACAACGCTAACCTTAAGTAGGATTTCTCGTAATCCCGCGGATTCGACACGAGAGAGCACACGGAGAGCCCGGGAGATAAGCCGCTGCTGCCGCCGCTGCCGCCGCCTCATCTCCTCTGCGCTCGTTTACTTTCTTTTCTCGCTCTCGCTCGCTCTCCCACACCGGGAGAAGCGTTGAAACTGATAATGGCGCAGACACGGTACACGAAGAAAAGTGGGAGAGGACTTTTTGCCGTCTCTGCTTCTGCGGCTGCGACTGCTGCTGCTGCTGCTGCAACAACGTCTCGAGCCTCGCGCGCGCTCTAATGATCAGTTTTATAAATGGGACGCCGCTCTGCCGGCGCACTCGTGGCGCACAGCCATTTCAGCGATGAAAGACCGCCGGGAGGGATCTTATTGCTGGCCCGCTGCTTGTTCGCCACTCTTTAGAACTTTGAGGCGTGAATTGAAAACTAGAGGTGGAATCAACGAATTTATACGGAGCGCGAATATTGAAACTGATTAATTTTTTGGGAGCACATATGAAAACTAAATCTTTTACAAATTACGATTATAAAGTAGATAATTTCGAATAAAACTGCGTACTATAAGTAGAATAAGCTGTGCATGACAAAACTGACTTGCAGCTATTCTCACTCAGTAGAAAATCCGACCACAAATATGTTCTCCTCTATTTTGATTTTATTTAGGTTTTCTATAAGGGAACCGATTAAAACATATATTGCTGCTTTAAGTATAAAAAATACTTTAATAATGAAACGTATTAAAAGAAATCCTTAAACAAAGAAGAATACCGACAAAATTTTAATAAAATATATTTCATTTGAAGGAAAATTAAAAACAGGAGACAATCAACTCAACCTTTTTAAAAATGCTTCTCGTGAGAAAAGAAGATTAATTTTGAATAGATTAGTCGTCACAGTTTAATTTTAATCTCCCAGCCGATCCGTTTGTACGTTTGCTTACGAAACGAATACCGTAAATAGCTGTTACAATTAACGTGCGATACCAGTCCAACAAAAATTTGAAAATTCTTCTTTTCCGAATTTAAGTTATACATATATGGAAATGGACGTGAATATTGTACAGCCGGCGTATCGTAAGGTCGCCGTTATCATTTCTCACCGACAGCAATGCGCGGCAACGCTCCTTACTCCTCCCCTTTTTCAGCAGTGCAAACAAATTTTCAGATCCGCTCCTCGTCACAAGGGGCAGCAGCACAGCAGTACAGCGAGAGAGAGAGTGGCGCGCAGATCGATTTTTCAACAAGTATAACTCCCCCCCCCCCCCCCACACTTACCA
Organism: Megastigmus stigmatizans; assembly: GCA_900490015.1. Lineage (NCBI taxonomy): Eukaryota > Metazoa > Arthropoda > Insecta > Hymenoptera > Megastigmidae > Megastigmus > Megastigmus stigmatizans. The sequence continues at coordinate 13,751 of UELV01107450.1, forward strand.
GTATAACGTCGAAGCAGCGCGAAAAATGAAGTAAAAAGTTCCCACAGCTCCCGCGCCAGAGAGCTCCCAGGTTAAAATATACAAGTGTATATATACATACATTCCGTAGAGTGGAAGAAGCGCAGAGTCACGGGGTAGTAGTCGTCTGCCTCTCTCACTCTTTCGTGTAGCCTATACGTACCTGAAAGCAAAGGAAGTCGTTTTTAAAGCCCGTGCGAGCGAACATACTCTCTGCTGGCGGTGGCGAGCGCAACTTTGATAAGGAGCAAATAGTGTATAGTCTACATCTAGGTGTGCGTGCCTCGTGGGTGTGTGTCTGTGTGTGTATGGAAGCGAGAGGGAGTGGAAAAGGGCTTTCGAAAAGGAATGATCTCGACGGACGCTCTTTCTTCTTCTCCTTCTACTCGCACTCGTCTTTCTACCTACTCCCTCCCCCCACCCCTCCGGCCCTTCCGTTTTACTTCTTGTGCCCGCGCGAGCATTTTTCCTTCGGCATTATTCACCTTTTTTTTCGCGGGAGGGCCAAAAGAAAGACGGGTGTAAGCGAGAGAGCGAGTCAGAGATGAGCCTAGCCGCAGGAAGGAAGAGCGTACTTACACTGCGCGCACGCCATATTTTCGCCTTTAAGAGGGCTCTGCGATCCTTATCTTTAACTGAACCCTCTTTTTTCAGAGACACCGAAATATATCGTGCGGGATCCATTTTAATTGCCCGGGATAGTCTTTTGCTCTTGTTCGAGCTTTGAATTCTTTTTATGTATGTAGGCGAAATGACGGTATACGTGAATGGTTTCTCTTACAGAGATAAAATCCAAAAGGCAGACATGACATGACTGAAAAAGTCTCAATATAGTATTAGGTATGTACGGTATGAATTAAGACCTCCGCACAAGTCAAGGAATAATGCACAAATATAGTGCACAAGATGGGTCAACCAATGACAAGCGAATATTGACTAGACTGTATATTTGTGCATTATTTCTTCACTTATGTGGAGGTCTTTAATTAAACAAGTAACAATATCAAGAGAAATAATCAAGAATGAGCTTTGAATATGTATAAGAGAACAAACAAAACTAAGTATATCAAAAACATCTAATACGGTATAGAGTTGAAAGCATTACTTTGAAAGTATTGAATGCATTTTACGTGACACTCAATTCAAAGAAAATTTCGTACAGTGCAAAATAAAGGAACGATAATTTATTTAGCAAAGAAAAAGTTTGTGTTCCTTGATGTTTCCACTGACAATCTTTCGAAAATATTTTCTCATTGTCGGTAACGATAAAAGCGAATTAGGTGCAAGGATGCGCAAGATCTCGGGTCACAGTAGAATTCGAGCAGCCCCGGGGGACTTTCTTATTCGAAATTTACTTCCTCATTTCATACAGCAGCCTTCCCAACTTTCTTATATACCCCGACCTTTGACCTGAAAACTAGAAGGTTTCTGGGTCCTTTATAACCATTCGTCCTAGCTTCCCATTTATTTCAATGGCTCGGATGTGGCTTTCTGAAATTAGTCCCCGTATGTATGCTGACAAGGAGTAGAAAATTTTCACCCGAAATTCAGAGATATAATCAACAAATTTTGTTACTTCAAATATTTCCAGAGATATCGGGTACAATTAGTTATATCAAGAGAAGTGTAACATTTAAATACAAGCTAAAAATTATTGTAAATTCATCTGAAAAGTCAGCTTTTATGAAATTAACTTATTTTAATTAATGTCAAAACTCTGTCGACGTCTATGACCCGGTGAAAGAGTAATTAGAACATCCAAATTTCGGTACTTTGACAAAGTTTTGAGCAGTTTATTGCTTTTTTCCAAATAAAATATTTAGAAAGTTAGTTAAACTATATATGATTGCGGTATTTCTGACCCTCTATATATAATATTAATATGTACATGCTACAACCAGAACAATAAATATTGATTATATATTGAGCGATGTCTCACTATACAAATCAATATTTATTGTTCTGGTGTCTCACTATATAATCAATATTTATTATTCTGGTTTATCTAGCAAACAATTAGACTTATTGTAAGCAATAAACAAACTTTGATCATATTTTAAACCTATTTTAGAGTGTTTGCACTTTTTCTGAAAATCAAATTGGGAAGTAGTTTGTTCTGGCTAATTTTTACTTAATAAGAAAGAACAATAATCTTTTCTTAAATATACGTGTTTTTTATGAAACTGTTATTTTTTTTTAATATAAATTAGATTGAGATTTATAAATTATAAAAAAGATTCTCCCTGAATTTTTTTCTTAGTCAGTGCTTCAACAAATAAAAATGATGCAATGTTTTGTTAAATATCAAGTATAAGAGAACGTCGCCCACAATAATATGACCTATCGCCAATATTCTGAGATATTTACCTCGGATATTTTTTCTATCCATCGGCAAGTATCGTCCGCACGAGAAGAGTAAAAAAAAAAGCAACATCGAAGAAAAGGAAAAAGACGCCTTTTCATTGCCGAGCATGAAAATCCAGAAAGTCGATGAATGTCTGCACATCGCGTGGTCACAATGGACAAGAGAGATATCCTGCAGAAATGAAAGAATGAGCCCGTGGTAGCAAAATAAAACTGTGCGGTGATATAGCGCACCACTGCAGATATACACGAGATGAAGGCGGTGATATACAGATAGAAGCGATCTGTGGTCGCAACGGAAACTAAACAGTTCTCACCGGAAATGACACTCGCCACTTCTCTGCATTGGTATTACATTGCCACCGATCTACGGTGTACGAGTTCGAACGAATTTTCTCGCTCCGGCAAAATCCTGTTGCCCATAGATTTACTGCGAACCTTTTCTTGACACTTTCTCAAACGACACATTTTAAAGTAAACGATATTATGAATGATTTACTTTAAAGGATTACCAGTGGTTCTATTATGTTTTTTATATTTTAATTTATTTTTTAATTATATTTCATTGCAAAGTTCTTGTAAACAAAAAATGTGATCATCGCTTATTAACAAATGCTCGCTGCGAAGAAAAAAGAGATTGAGTACAAATCAAATGAAGAGCAATTGACATGTTTTACTTAATTATTACACAAGAAGAATTTAGCATGGAGAAAATCTGAAACCTATTTCTCGAATTGTAGTATGACCCGAAACCCTCAGTTATACAATATCAGCTAGCATAACTTACAATAACATAAACACATAAATTGCTAAAACAACCGCACGACATCAAAATCGCGTCTGAGTATATATATAACGCCCACGAACAGCAGAAATAACATTAGGCTCTTGAGATACAGCAGTGCCTCGAGACACACTCTTGGAATCCCACAGCCGTTAGTCAGGAGTTATTGAAACGTAAGCCGGCAAGACTTGGCATTTTGGATACGCGACTACATCGATTTTCGATCGGTATAGACACAGGCTGCGGTCAGAGAGAGAGAGAGAGAGAGAGAGAGAGAGAGAGAGAGAGAGAGAGCAAACAGCAACAACAGAACGAATGCAAACTGTGTTGCGCTGCAACTCCTCGATGACGCGCAACGCTGTTGCAGCTACTGAACGTTATCCGTTCGTCAGATCGCCGCCGCGACACGTCGCGTATATAAGCAGCTACACGCGATTCCGCACGCCTCTATAACGCGATCTCTCCTCTTTTTAATGCTCACGTAGCAGCGGCAACGGCACCAGCAGCGGCAACGGCACCAGCAGCGGCAGTAGCAGTAGTAGGAACAGCGGCGGCGGCGTCGGGAGCGTATTTATGGCCCCGAAGTCATGGGTATGGAGCGAGCGAGCGAGCGCGAGGGCCGCCGACGCCGCGGTCGGAGACGAAAATAAAATCCGATGGGGTGGAACAGGTGATGGTGGCAGAGTGCCAGAAAAACGTGAATGGACTTCGCGTGCATACGATAAATCTCCATAAATATGTATGAACGTCCCTCGCGCGGGATATCCCTTCTCTCCCTTATACTCTTTTCTGTGTTACTCGCATCTCTCTCTCTCTCCCTCTCTTCGTTTTTCGCCTCCTCCTTTCTTCCGCGTTTTTTTTTCCTTGTTTGTTATTTATTCACGTGGCGGCGCATTGGAGGTATGTTTGCAGCACTTTTCTCATCTCTCCTTGACTATTTTGCGCGGGCGCGGTAGCCGAGCGTCGCATCTGGGTCGCCGGAACTGGATTAAAACTGCGGGAGGCGTATTTTTCGTCGTCATGGCAGTCTGAGTTACGCGTTATACCATGTGCCGTTTTCTGGGATAAAGCCTGAATTAGATTTGTAATAACGCGCGATTAAAATCTACGGGGCGCAAAGTTTTTGCCACCGGAACGAGCTTCTCTTATCTCAAGATACCATCTGAGCAAGCGTTTCCGATTCTTTATGTCATTTTTTATTAAGTTATGGAAATGTTAGGTTGGTAACAACAAGTAAAAAAGGATACTTATTCCTGACTCCTTTAAGTCAATAAGATCACATAAGAGAAAGAAAAAGTTTTGGTTTTTAAATATATAACAACATTCGAAGAGTCAATATTTGAATAGTTTGAAGAAGCGCGTTAAATCGAGCTGCCGGTATGGAGAGGCTGTTAACTCTGAACCTATAGGGAATCTATGGCAGAGAAAGATCTTCATTATATCGATGAATTGTCCGCCAGTGGCAGGACCACCAGCGGGCATTACTAATGCAAACCTGGTATGGACACTGATTGAAATTGATTGAATAACAAATATCGAAGAACATAAATAGCTTCGAACGAACATGAATAAGTCTTTCATAATAGAAGATGGGCGAATCAATTATTGGCACTTTAATAGTTTGCCATAACAATATTGCATTACTTCCATAATTAGTAAACAAAATTCAAGACTTTCTCCTTTTCAAATTATATTTCTTAACATATTTATAGCTTAAAGACAGATCTGAGACATATCTTTTATTTATGATAATAATTGTCAAAATTCATTTTACATGCGTATATTTACCCTCAAATTTTGAGATAATTATACAGAGATAGGACAAAATATTTCTAATTAAATTTAGTTTCATCCGAAAATTATATCTATAAATAGTAACGCACCTATATATCTCCAAACAGCTTTGTACAAAGCACAAACGGTTAGCCCATTGGGGCTAAGAAAATATTTTTTCTCCAATCCCCGAGCTTTTTCCGTCAGTTAAATTAGAGGAGATCATGGATTCTAATGCACTGCTGCATGGTTTCAAACTCATTGCCCCTAGAACGAAGCTAAATAGTTAGCGATGTAAATGTAACCATTAAGAGGACTGTCTAGGCAACATCGTCCAGATACTCGGGGGATTTCGGGTGTCGTTTGCACGTTGGAAATTGTTTTCTGCACAATGCCAAGCGAATACAAATGAAGCTCCGCGCGCAGCAAGAGAGGGCCAGAGGGAAACAGAGAGACAGAGAAAGAGAGGGAGAGATAGAGAGAAAGCTCCAACTCTCCCGGCCAAAGATAATGTTATTGGCTGCGCATTATACGTGAGTCTTCATTTTTGCGGAAACCAAGTGTCGCCGTAAATTACTTTCATTGCCTTTTAATTAATTAATTAATTAATAATAATAATAATAATAACAGCAATAATAATGATCGTGCGACCGAATTTCTGGGACTGTTTTGCGAGCAGATCGAAATAATGCTGACACTCGTGCCCGACTTCATAATTGAATTTTGTTAACTATACCCAATCGCAAATTGATCACTTTATACATGCATTCCGTAATATCCTTTACGCGTCCGTATGCGCATGTGTGTGTAAGTGTGTATGCGCCTGTGTATCCATTTAGTCCGATACTAATTCCTGTATGCACGTAGACGATTTTATCGCCAGATAAATTACTGGCGATTTTCATTGAGCATAAAACAATGGTAAAGTATTAAATCCCATTTGCATTGTTACTTACCTATGTAATTATAGTTGTATGCATAATTTTGCGCGAACCAATAAAGCATAATGCACTTCTAAGTCTGCCCATTGAATTTGAATTTTTCATTTTGTACATAAACTTTTTTTATACTTAGACCATCAGCTTCGTTAAATTCAACTCAATCTGACATTATTCATTTGATGCTGTTATCCCACTGGTTCCATTTTTAATTAAAATCTGCGCGCTATGCATATACAAAAATTTGAACTCGAATCACGTAGATAAATATTGGATATCATAATAGGCGCACGGTTAACGGCTTGCTTATAAATTTTCAACAGACGTATCGACTAGGCATAGTTTTTAGGTCCGACAAACATCTATAAGTGTTTTTTAGCCAATAAAAAATATTCCTATAGCTTGAAGACTTTGAAATGTACGGAGAAAATAAAAAAGCGTAAGTAATTAACATATTGCAAACCTATATAAAGCTCTAAACATTTGAAAAGTCTCAGTAGTAAGTAGTATTTAGTCCCAACTAAAGCAACGATTCACCGATATATTAAGACTTATCTATCAGCTGTTTTTTTCGTACCTTACGACGAGAAAGTGTATCTTTAATTTATTGACACGGCACTAGGGTGGGCCATTAGTTTCGGCGATGTAATGAGATGGGTTTAATCGACAGCTGCGGCGAACGCGCGTAACCAAAACGCAGCGTAAGTGATTGACATTTGTGGTCATTCGAACGACTGAACCCGCTCGATCAGCGACCCGTCAAATTTTCAATACTATGGTGGCCGCGGCGAACGCACGACAAAAGCAACGAGCGAGCGACTTGCCTATACAGCTCCCGTATTCGCGCGCAGATTTATATACCGAGGACTAGAGTGCTCTTTTATTCTGTCTAACAGGATTACCGGAGCATCAAAGAGAAGAGTGTGTCGCGTGCTTCAGACAGGTGACAGAGCTGCTGACGTATTAACTCTTCGCTGAAACTATCGAGCGAGGGTATAAGGCCGGCTATATGTGCAATGCTCGCAGCCCTTAAAGTGGCAATCGCGATATCCCCTTTCTTTTAGTCTTAAGTGCACGAAGCCCACCTGCGTGGCTTATAGGATAGTTTTTAGCCACGGACACGTGTAGCTTGCGTTATAATACGGACGCGACTCTGTCGAGGTGTGTAATGCTCGTAACGTCAACTGCCTTTGGAAGGTAAAATTAATTTGAGTCCAATATTAACGAGTTCCGTACTGCCTGGCGAACTAAATTTACGCAGGAAATTTCATATTAAGTTTCTAATTAACTTTGCCGCTGGGGCATATAAGATATTACAAAGCAAGATGCTAGCTATTTTAAAGTTGGACGCTCCATTCAATCTATTTAATGCGTTAAATGCGCGTTAACACGGCTGTTTAGGAAAACTTCTTTGCCGCGTTTAAAATAGCTTGCTAATTCTCAAAGTCTTGATCGGTCGATGAAAAGGTCTGTAGATAAAAATAAGCGGCACAATAAACAATACGATGAGAAAACAAATTCTTATATTCAATTCGTGGGGGTTTCTTTGCCGAGTGTATAAGGTAATATAATTTAGTTTATTCAAAAGAATATATTTTTGAACTATATAAAATTTGACTGAATGTATGAAACGTTGCTTAGGACGAACTTATTTCTTCAAATAAAATAAATAACTTCATTAACAGATGGTAAAGAAACCTTCATTCATTTACTAATATTTTTATTTTTAAAATTAAAAATATTATTTCTAATCCTGTAACCATATCTACGCACGATATTGTTTATACCACATCCATATAATAGATACATACTTGATTATTATGAATATTGTCGGTTTGACAAAATACCTATTATTGGTCAAATTGTAATGATATTTCTATCATTGCTCCCTTTCTACATATAATTATGAAGTATTAGTGATCGATAAATTTGAATGTAGTAAAATCACTAATCAGAATTGGCTAATTGAGAATTGTTAGCTTAGATAATAATCTAAATGAAAAGCATGTTTTGGTTGCACAAGGTGAAACTAAATTAGAGGTATTGTCTGTTTAACCTCTATCATAACCTCAAATCCGTATTTAAAGATTTATAATAATTTTAATATAATGCAGGGTAACATATCCAAGTATCGACACCAACACGAATTGTAAGTTCCCTCTAAATACTGCTTTTTATTCAAATCTTGTGGATATTCTCTTTCCATAAAGTCCATTTGCAATTTTATTGGCAGCATATATACTTAATCCACCTTTATCATATCGTTATCAAAATAAGATATAAATATTTTTATAATAAATAAAAATAAAATTTATAATTATGCATGATTCTGTTATGTGTGTAATATCCGGAAATATAAATAAAAATTGATTAAATAGAGTTAAATGTCAAAATTTTAACCATATTTTTATGTTGAGAAGTTTTGCGTAGTCTAAATACATAGGTTGATGTCCGAAGGTTAAAAAGATTGTGTTACGCTCTACGGCCAAGTTATGACTCGACACACAATTTCCCGTTTTGGTCCGACTACTAACACCGATCAGAAAATTTATTGGATTTTCTCGAACATGCTTGAGTTATGCAAGAAAACATATCATCATTGGAAAATGTATTGCCGTTTTAGAAATATAATATATAGAATGATTTTTTGTAAGGAAGACTATTAAAATTCCTTTCATCATTAAAGATTCATAGTATTTTTTTTAGATGAGTGAATAATCGATATCGTATAGTTTCGCATTTTAAAGCCTGAAATAAAAGCCTCAAGTAAAATTCTCACCATCGTTCCATATTTTTCCTTTGAGAAAGCAAAACTGTGCATCCCGAGCACGTCAAAAAGCCACGGCAACTCATGATTTAAGCGCCAGAAAGCAAACCGATATAAAAAAAAACGAGTACTACTGAATCACCCAACCTCAATACGTCAATTTTCATTGAAATGTCGGAGAGATGTGCGATTTAAATGCCGATAAAATTCGCCGCCGTCGCGGTGTACGTGCGCTGAAAAGAAAATGGAATAAACAACGAGAAAAAAAAGAGAGAGCGTAACGGAACAAAAACACTCGCCACCCTCTCCCTCCGCCGCCCCCCAACCCCGAACTCCCACAGTGCCGAAAAAAAAGGCAAAAAAAAAACAAACAGCCCTTGAACGAATCAATACGAAGTAATCTACGTGTAAATTCGCACGTTTTCCCTTTCTGCACAGTCAAGTGAATGCAGTCATCAGCGACGCACAGTATACTACAGGCAGACAGGCGCGCGACCCGACAGCAGCCGCCGCACCGCTAGAAGACCGCGCGCGCGACATCCCGATGAGGGGGAGCTAGTCAGCGAGAGAGAGAGAGAGAGAGAGAGAGAGAGAGAGAGAGAGAGAGCAGCGCAAATCTACATTTAAATCATGCGCCGAGTTTGCATTTGCATTTGCTCGAATTTTCAGTCAACAACTTTCGGATCGGCCTCTGCTCTCGTCGTGTGTACAACACGCGTTGATCTATATATATACATGCAGGCGCACACGCACACTATACACGCGTGTACACATTGGCTCGACGCGCATGAATCACGTGACCTAGCAGCGAGAGGGCGCTCGTCTCTCCTGCTCCCTCCTCCACCGCTCCCCGCACCACCCTCTCCGCCCTCTCCCTCCTCGCCCCAACACCCGTGCCTCTGTCAACGGAAGAAATGAATTTCACGCAGATTTATCGCCTACGATTTATCGACGACACTTTTTTCAATAAACATCCCCAAGTGTCGTAAACGCGCGCATACACGCTCGCCGGACGCCGACAAAAAGAGAGAGAGAGAGAGAGAGGGAGGAGGGAGGGGGAAGAGGGAAGAAGATGAGGAAAGAGCCACAAGGAAAGAAGTGAAAAGAGAGAACGGTGCAACGTCTGATTATAAAGGACGCGGTGGTGGCGGCGGGTGGCTATATGTAACAAATTTCCATTGTTCCTTTTTTATTTTTAATTTTCTTTTTCTGAGCTCGGAGGCGCAGCGACGGCGGTGGCGGTAGCAACGGCAAGTTGGTCCGGCTCCGCAGCGCCGGCTATGACAAAATAGCGAGATAATTCATCGCCCGGGATTAGGGCGACCCATTGGCTCTCGAGTATAAGACCAGCGCGAGAGACGAGAGAGGAGGGAGAGAGAGAGAGAGAGAGAGAGAGAGAGAGAGAGAGAGAGAGAAGGGGCCCTCGGGCTTGCCCTTAAATTATCGCTCCCGTCACCAAAAGAGGACGGCGAGGCGGCGCTGTTTGGAAATAAAATTCCAGCTTGCTACTCTCCCGCAAGGCGAGAACCGGAGAGGCTGCAGAAGGGCGCGAATTTTTTCGGTAACGAGGGACTCTCTGCGGAGAGAGTTGAGAGAGAGAGTGTGTGTGTGTGTGTGTGTGTGCGTGTGTATGTGTCCAAAGCTGCGCTTTTGAATTGCCTCGAAATAACCTCGCGGGTTTCCGTCTCGTAAATAGGGATCTTCTAAATTAAGGACAATAATTGGTTTGCAATTCCTCCTCTCGTGTCATTGTACTGCAGAAGCGGCAATTTTCGATAATCGATTATTGCAAAACTATTTTCTTGTGCAACACTTTTTGCTTGATCTTGCGACTAAGGGGGGTCTACGACCGCTCACAATTTGCTTTTTTAAGCTAATTCAAGTTAGATCGATATTTCATTAGTAAATTCGCTTTTGAATATAGAATTCAACAAGAATTTTCGAACCTCGTGTTATAGATGATGCAAGATGTTTAATATTTATATTTTTTTTAATGTAATATATGACATCGTTTATGTCAAAAATGTTTAGAATTCTGGTAGACTTGTTACAGTGACAGTTGAATGATCGCATTTATGTCAGTTACGTAACGAATGAAGGACAAAATTACTGTCAACATTATTAAAAGGTATTTTAAATATTTTAAAACTGTTTTACCAAAGAGGTTAATTGGCTTTCCATCTGTTTTAAAATGGCTCGATTTTTATATTTTTGAACAATAATAAACAAAATTAAATGTTGCAATAAAAATGTTTTCAATGTAGAGAAATCTGCATATAATCGAGCTTATGAGCGTGCGTATGCGCACTGAGTGTTTCTAGTAAAACTGAAACGATATAATGATTCGGGTTGATAGTCACAAACAATAATTTATTTGAAAATTATTCTCGCATAATAATAATGGCGCTCGTTGGCATGAACCTAGCTTTTCTTAAAAATATTAAAAAAATTTAATGACTGCCCTATAAAGATGGAGATAAGCAGACGTTTGCTTTATTCGTTATAAAAAGGATGGATAAAATAGATAATATAAGTAACACAATATAATATTACTTACTTCTGCCTTTTATACCTATATAGCATCGTAATTTTGACTTTAAAAAAGTTATTACTTTTAAAAAGGAAATAGCTTATCTGTTATGAATTCCGGAGGGGGAAAAAAATAGCTTGAAAAATGTAACTCTTCTCGCTGTCCTCATTTTTATTTACCTGATAAAATGCAAAGTTTCACGGACTCGCAATAATTACTTGCTTATTTATTACGTCCCAACGAAAAAAAAAAGAGAAGATAGGCGGATGCTTCAACTTTTTTAATAAGTCGGGGGGAGGTACGGGAGGACCGTTGAATAATACGAGTCCAGATTCTCCAAAATAAGACAGCAAAAGGTAGAGGATCTGCCCGTTAATATGAAACATCGCGGAAAATTGATAAATCCCGGAATCGATGTTTGCGCATGAAAACAGTCTCCATTTCCCCCGAGCTCTTTGCTATACGTGCGGGATATAAAATTTCTTTTAATCCTGTTTGCCAGCCGTGTAAACACGCTATGCATAAGTTCATTAAAATCGAGGGAGAGAAAAATAAGGTAGCAGCAGCAGCGACGGCGACGGCGGCAGAGAAGCCCGCCGGTGTGAGTGTGCTGTACATAAGCCGTCTGCGCTCGGCCGCCCAGTGCGCATATATACACACACTTTTCTCGCGCGCGCTGTGTAATTCTTGCGACAATGTAAAAACAGGACTAATTTTTTCTTTCTCTTTTTTACCTTTTTTTACCTTCTACTACTATACTGAAACCAGAAATACCGCACCCGTGGGAAATTACATACGAAGCCCAACGATTGACGTACATAAAACATTATATGCGCAGGGGCTGGACGAAGAAGCGGACGACGCAAGGAGGAAGGAAAAAAGCAAAGTCGACGATGCACGTTATAAACGTGGACTGCGCCTCGGCTACGTATACCTAGTGACACATCAACGGGGAAAAAGAAAAGGAGAGGAAAAAGGGGCGCGCGTACACACACACACACACACACACAC